>JAQZBX010044901.1:0-12093 GCA_029593785.1 Cabassous unicinctus
AACCTAGGACCTCTTATGTGGGAAGCCTACACTCAACCACTGAGCCACATTGGCTCCTCTTAGTTGTTTTTTTTGTTTGCTTGCTTGTTGTTTGTTTTTAGGAGGCACCGGGGACTGAACCTGGGACCTCTCATGTGGGAAGCAGGTGCTCAATTGCTTGAGCCACATCTGCTCCCTTTGCTGTATTTTTAATATTGTCTTTTAAAGAAGCATCCCACTCATACTCTACCATCAGTGTCACTCATAAAGTGTAGTAATGAGTTTTCATTAGAATATTAGTTCTACATGAGGGGTATTATCGCAAAGATTAGAAAATGTAATAGAACAATTTTTATCATGAAAAGATTCAGACATATACAAAACAAAATAGTACAGAGAACCCCTACATAACCATCTATCCAGAGTCAACAATTATTGAGATTTTGCCACATTTGTTTCACCTCCCATCCTCCCTTTTCCCATTTGTATGTTTGTTTTGTTTTTGTATTCTGGTTAAGTATTTTAAAGCAAATCCTAAAAACGTCATTAGAAAATATGTTTTTAATAATTTATTTTTAGGTTTTCCTGAATTTTTAAAAAAATTCTCTTGCATGGAAAACAAATCAGTAAAGGGTTTTGCTCCTAAATAGACCAAATATGTATTTGTGAATTTATATATAAATTTATACCAAGCCCAATTGGTTTTGAATTAATGAAGTTACTAGGTAAAGAAAGCAATGATTCTGGTTTAAAACAGGGAAATGGTTAAAAACAAGGATATGATTAGAAGTAAATCATTGCCAACACTACTTTTCTTCTTTTTCTCAACTTTCATCCATGGTCCTGTGATTTTCTTCCCATGTGCTTCCCTTCTTACCCATCCTACATATTTTTTCTTCCAGGTCTCAATATATATGTTCTCTGTTCTGTATTTATTGTATCTCTTCTGCAGGGTAGAAAAATGCCACTGTATAGGTGAAGAAGGGGAATGATTTCTACTATTATTTTACTGGGTCCATGTATTACAACTATGGCTTGCTAAATAGATCTATGAAGACTATACACTATATTATAGCATTCTTTTTTGGGAGAAGTCCGCAGTCATGATTTTATGCTCCCAGTATACATTTTACTTTTCTGGGATATATTAGTTATATAGGTCTTGAGCTCTCCTTCTGATGTTTCTAAAAAAATCTCTTTCTACTTTTACATCATTTTAACCTTATATAACCTTGTTTTACAAAACCTCATTGTGAATCTAATCTCTACCATTTATTAGCTGTTACCTCGATCAGGTTACACAACCTGCTTTAAATTACTCATAAATAAAATGAGAATATTAATATTTACCCTTGCAGGAGTGTTCTAAGGATTAAATAAGATAATATGCTTTAATTTTCTAGCTCAGTGCTAGAAAATACTATCATTAATAACAACAAAAATAACAGTAGCTAACATCTTCAGAGCAGGATAGATAAAGGAATGTTAGTCTCTGTACCCTTTCCTGTATTCCTAGACTCGAGGATAAAGGCAGAAGGTCTGTGTTCCTTTTCAGCTTTATTCTGAGCAAATAATAGAAATGTAGATTGAGAGAGTGCTTAGAGAATACAACCAGATTATGTAAAATATTCCCTATCATACTAAGAAAGCACCATTTATAGATAAATCCACAATGATTATTATATAGGTAGTCACATGAGTGTTTAAGTCAAAATTGTTTGACCTTGAGTCAATAGGCCTGGGGATTCAAATGCTGACTTTGTTGTCTCCTAAGGACAGCATGTCTTTGTGAAGTCAACCTAGTTCTTTGAACCTCAATTCCCTTATCTGAAAGAAAGGGAAAGTATTTACTTCTCAGAGTATATTTTTGCATGTGAAGAGTAAATATGAGATAATGTATTAAATAACCTAATACAATTTTGCATCTAGTACACTCAAATATTAGCTGTTTCCATCAATTAAAAAATGTTTTGCAAATGGCTGAAGCTCAAATATGTGATTCTGCCATTTGATTATCGCCATTTGATTATCTCCAATGGGCTGGGGGAAATACTCATGAAATAGTTAAAAACATTTTACTTTCATTTATTTAGATACTTTCTCCTTTATTAAAAAATAATGCCATCTGAAACTTTAGAGAGGAATGTTTAAAACAATGAAATACTACCATAGACTATTCCAATTCCAAAAAGCTTGGAGATAGCAAAGCCCCCAGGATTTTAAATTTTATTCTACAGAAGTAGTTCCAGCTGGAAAAGCAAATAGGTCTTAGAAATCTGCACTTACAATCTTGAAACAGTTTGAATTATTCATAAGGAATATCCCCAAGGAGAAAATAAAATAGAAAAATTAGCTAAATCAAATGGTATATTTTTCAAGTGTTAGGTGGTAACAGTACTGTGGAAGAAGATGATGGAACAATAATAAAAGCAGCTTTCTTAACTGACCTTCATATAATAGTTTCTCCAGGATAGCCATTGATCTCCAATTCTTCTGTAAACAATCCCCTGGCATGCTGAATGCTCATAGCTAGTGCATTATTCTCTACTGAACTCATGCATTTTGTTCCCAATTGAGGTATATATTTTACCAAGTCACTGTGTTTGTCCCCAAACTTGTTTATGCCCGTTTTTTGTTTTTTTGTTTTTATTTTTAATTTTAAAGGAGGTATTGGGGATTGAACACATAACCTCATACATGGGAAGCAGGTGTACAACCACTTGAGCTACACCCGTCCCCGAGGGTTACTATTTCTATGAAAACTAAAGTGACTGCTTTGGAAAGATTCAATAAAGGCAAGTTGTTAATACCTGATGTCAAATTCGGTGTGCATAAGACAAATATTTAAAAATTAGGGGAAAAGCCATAAAAATCTAGCAGGATACTGTACTTATACTGTTATGAAATTGTCTATGAATTTGTTCTGCTTTAAGGAAAATGAAACATCATAGGATGCACCATGATGTAATTTATCCAAGATATGGAACTCAAATCAGTGGACCCATACACAAAATTGTTAGCCTTATCGCAGATGATTGGCAAAGGAATATATTTATGTTAAGTTAAAATAAAATGTTTAAAGTATGAAGTGTTTTTTTCTTTTTTAGGATTATCCACTTTTATCTTTATGATTATTTGATTTCAACTCAAGTGGCTAAGAAGGACTGTCTGAAGAGTTAGGATCTGAAATTCTTAATATAGAACATACATGGCTTGGGGCAACAACAGTTATGTGTCATGTATAGACTACCATGGATTAATTATCAAATGCTCTGGAATGAGAAAACACCTTAAAGTAATATGCACATAAAGTAAATATCCAACAAAAGAAGTCTCCCCACCAAAAAACAAGACACAGAAGTTTACTTTGCTATGCTCTGTCATCAGGAGACTATGTATGATTTCAACATGAACTAAAAATAGATATTTCTAAAGAAGACAGAGATAGTTTTGCAGGCACTTAGGAGTATAAAGTAATGTCAGTGTCTCAAAACAGTGATGTACCAAATAAAAAAAAAACATGAAAACTATTGATAAAATCAATAAACTAAATTGTGACAAATTTGAGGTCAAAGGGTACACACAAATTTATTATAAATAGATTACATCATTCTTACTCTTTTAATGATGGTACTAGACACAGTACTTCAATTATTTCTAGTTTGTAGATATAAAATTGTTACATAATTTTAAGTGTGGGCAGGAAGAGACGAGGAAAGAGATCATGTACCTTCTATTAGTATGAAGGTTTTATTTTTTACATCATAGGATTTTTGAGTGCTGGGAGCAAAGAGAACCATTAAAGATGATCTACTCAAATTTTTAAAAGACTGATGGGAAGCTTTCCCCCGCCCCATAAAAATCTTATGTGGAATCCTGATATACAAAAATGAAGAAGAGCTGCTCCTTATTTTTCCATGCTATATAGCTTCCAAACCACCAATCTCCTCTTATCTAAAATTCCAGCTCTGACATTCTCAACTAATTTGATTTGCAAATGAGTTCATGAATTGTTCTAACAATTAAAATAGCACATTTAAGATAATTAAAATAGCCTTCAGACAAGTAGTTCTCAAACTTTTGAGGGCATCAGAATCACCTGGAGGGCTTATTAAAGCACAGGTTATTGAATTCAAGTTCCTGATTCAGTAAGTCTGTGAAGGAGCAGGAGAATTTGCATTTCTAACAAGTTCCCAGGTATTGCTGGTTTGGGAAAGAAGACCCTTTGAGAGGCACTGCCATAGACCAAAAACTGACCCTTTAAACATAAAATCAATGATTTGCTACAAACTTAACAGCCACCACAATTTTTCCCCCCTAGCTCAATAAGAACTTTAGGAAAGGGAAGAATGGCATAGGGAAAAAGCAGTGGGTTTGGAGTCAGAAATCCTAGACTTGAGTCCTGGCTCTATTATATACCATATACTAATATACAAACTTGGATAAATTCTTCTACTCTTTGAGACTAACTTTCCTCAACTATACTTTGATGTTATTATTTTCAGTTCTCAAATTAAATAATAAAAATTAATTTTGAGGGAAAAAACCACACACACAAAACAAAAAAAGAAAAAAGAAAAAAAGAAATAGAAAAACGGATAAAGTTTCATGTTCTGAGGGTACATGATTATAAGCTTTTGATAAGAAATATGTTCCCAGAATGCCCTTTGTCTAAGGAATTCAGAAAAACTAGTGTGCTTTTAGCAATATATCTGAGAATATTTGCCATGTAATCATTCAGAAGCATACCAAGAACATTTAAAGAACAATCTTCATTAAAGTCACTTTATATTGTTAAGGAATTTTTTTTCAGTTGCTTCTGCAAAAACTCAGACTTACCCATTTCATAATTGGAGCCCAAAAAAAAACTGTTCTGGGACCTGAGGGAAAGAAAAACAAAAAAAGAGAAAAGTTCCATTTTACTATGCTTTCTGCATACTTTGCATTTAAGTTAACATTTAGAAAGGCACCTCACTACTATACTATCAATTCTTCAGATAAGTTGTTTTGATTTTCTTGTCAGTTATTTGTATTTTTATGACCTGTTAAAAAATAACTAAAGTAACCTGGAGATGGCAAAAAAATAACTAAAGTAACCTGGAGATGGTTTTGTAACCATTCTAAATGCTTTGCCTTAAACATGTCACTTAATGTTAGTTCAGGTCTTGCATATTCTTCAGGTTAGACATTGCAAATTATGGAATTTTAGTTATTTTAGCTTCTGTAGATAGTATATATTCACTAATTTTATTAATATTTAAAACTACAAATGGCATTTCACCATATGTATTCTAGTAAAAATTAATGACTCTAAAGTTCACATGAGAAAGAGGAAAGACTAGATTTGCAAACTCCTTATAGCAGGCTTTTTGTTTTTCACTCATGCTGGTATTCATACTCATCTGCCTTATGCAAATGTTAAATAAATATATGCAGTACTAAAAACAATTCTGATTTTTTAGATAACCTGGATTTTGAGAAGCATGATGTCTCAGAGCTGGAAGGGAACAAGGAGATCATCTATTCCAAATCCTTCATTTTGTACTCTTTCAAATCATATATATCTTTTTTTTTTTTTTTTTAAAGATTTATTTATTTTATTTATTTATCCCCCCCTTGCTGCTTGTGTTGCTGTGTCCATTCACTGCGTGTCTTCTCTGTGTCTGCTTATCTCCCCCTTGCTGTGAGGTCTTGCCGCTGGGCGAGCCGGCGTGCCCTCACAAGGAGGCCTCGGGACACGAACCCGGGCCTCCCATATGGTAAACGGGGGGCTCTATCCACTGAGCCACACCCGCTTCCCCATATATATCTTTTAACCTTCTGGGAATACAGTGAGAGGAAAGAAAGAAAGTGGCTTTGTAACTAAGCATACTAAATCCAATACGTATCAGAGCACTTAATATATTGTGTATGCTCTCACATATTGAGATAACAAAATACATTTGTTTCTCTCTCTTTTTTTTTAAGATTTATTTTATTTATTTATCCGCCCCCCATTTTTGCATTCACTGTTCTCTGTGTCCATTCGCTGTGTGCTCTCTGTGTCTGCTCGTTTTCTCTTTAGGTGGCACTGGGAACCAAACCTGGGACCTCCCATGTGGTAGGCAGGAGCTCGATCAGTTGAGCCACATCCGCTTCCCACATTTATTTCTTAACACACAAATTAAGCAAATTTATATAAGACAACAGTAACTTATAAACAAATTCAAAAACTGAAAAATCCTCTTATATTCATGACTATTATTACTGCCTCAGTATTCCCTTTTTTTGAAAGAATAAATAAGTTGTCTTTATGGATCACAAAAACCACCTCTAAAATGACATCCTCACCCAAAAAAAACAACAACACATTTTACTTTCTTCCTTTACTCCCAATTAATACTTCTCAATAGCAAGTAAAGATGCATTTATCCATGTCCCCCCAGGAAGTAGGCACTTAAATTAATAACAAGGAGTCTTTCTGTTCACATATGCTTAGATAACATTTAAAAAAGAAAACTGAGTTAAACCTATTGTTTAGAAACAAAACAAAACAAAAGAAAGAGTGAAGTAGAAAAACATTAAGCTAAGTCAAGACCCATTTGTAGTTCTGGGTCTAATGTGTTCCATACATGAGCATTTATTCACTCATCCACAATATTTACTGCATGCTCTATAGTGTACCAGGCACTGGGGGATACACTGGTATATAAAATACAGTGCCTGCCCTTAAAGACCTAAGAACAGGAAGGTTGTTTAAATAAAATCATGTCTTGAAGCTGTACAAACACATTTTAGGGAAGTGAATTGAATTCATTAATTCAATGTGATTTTAATACAATGGAATCTTAAAACTTCTTATAATGTACTTTAAATATTCCACTGTAGTTAGTTGTATATCTACTTAACTATCAAGATTATGATTCTGGCAAAGGTGCAAGATGGTGACAGAGTAAGGCACTCCAAGAGTCAGCTTGTCCTAAGGGAAGTTAGTAATCACCCAGAGCTATCTAAAGCACCTGTTTGGTGGCACCAGGAACCTAGAAGAGCATCCTGCAATATCCCTGAAAGAATGGAAGGAGGAGACTGCCCATCTGAGCGAAGATTCTTGAGTAGAGCACTCCACGCGATGAAGACTGGTGCCCATTCTCCACTGGCGGCAGAAGCCACCTTGGGAGCCACTCCATGGCTGGAGTTGGAAGCTCCATTTCCCAAACAGGAGAGGAAGAGACGGTCCGGCACCTACTTCAGCTACTGATTAGCAAATTTGGCTGGCTAAAGTATAATCCTAACAACAGCTAAAGTCTGAACCTGTCCAAGTTGGAAAGAGGTGAGTAGCTATCATTTTAACTCTGTCCTCAGCTTGAGGGGGAGCTGGCCTGATTGAATATTACAGAGACAGTAGGGACTGGCTTCTTTGCACCCAGATGGGACTGCAGCCCTAGTCCTACCTTCAGCAGGGAGGAACCTGGGGGGACTTGCACTAGCCTCTCTGGGCAACTGCAGGTACTTTTGGCTGGCACAGATGGGATAGTTGAACACTTGGGACTCTATCATTGCCCCCCAATAGGATAGGAGGGGAGCTGTTTCCTTGATCTCTCTGGGCAACTGCAAGTGCTTTTCGGTCCACACAGACTGGTTTCTTGAACGTCTTTGTTTCCATCCTCATGCCACCCTCCCAGCCCGCGCCCCCCGAAAGTAGAGGACAGGGCTAGTGTTTCTTCAGCCTCTCTGGGCAACTACAGGCGCTTTCAGTCTGCACAGACTAGATACTTGGACAGCTGTAGCTCCATCCCTGCCCCCCAGTAGGATAAGAGAGGAGCTGTGTTTCCTCAGCCTATTTGGACTACTGCAGGGGCTTTTGGCCTGCACAGATTGGTGTGTTGAGCGACTGGGGCTCCACCCCCGCTCAGCCTCATAGGATAGGTGGGGACTAGTGTTTCCCCAGCCTCTCTGGGCAACTGCTTTCTGCCTGCACAGACTGGTTTGTTGGGTACCTTTGATTCCATCTCCCCCACCCCCCCCAGGATAGGAGGGGGCTGGTGTTTCTTCAGTCACGCTGGGCAACTGCAGGCACTTTCAGCCCACACAGACTGGATACTTGGCCAGCTGTAGCTCCATCCCTGCCCTGCAATAGGATAGGAGGGGAGCTGTGTTTCCTCACCCTCTCTAGGCAACTGCAGGTGCTTTCGGCCCACATGGGTTAGTTTATTAGTGCCTGTGGTCCCATCCTCACTCCATGAAGGGCAGAAGGGGCAGTACTCCCTCAGCCTCTCAGGGCAAATGCAGGCACTTTTGGCCCACACGGATTAGATTGTTGGGCACTCCAGAGGGTCCATTCCCACCCTAGGCAGGGGAGGAAGGGCAGGACCTACATTAGTCTACCTTGTCAACTGATGTCAGTTTTGACCCCTATGGCTTAGTTTGCTGCCCAAAGTTGCAGCTCCATCTCCACCTAGGGAGGGGAGGAAGGGGCATGAAGCTTCATCAGTCTCTCCAGGCAACTACAGTCTTGGCCTGCACAGCTTAGATTACTACACACGGCTGCGGCTCTGTCCCTACATCTGGCAGAGGAAAAGGGTGGGAGAAGCTTCACTGGTTCCTGGGGCAATGTGGGCAGCATCAGCCTCCAAAGCTTACAGTACCACCTATATACTTGCCTCCCACTACACAAGCAACAAGGGAGAAAGGGCAAGAAAGCCCTACACTAAACTAAACTAAAGAGACAAACTGAGTCCAAAATAAATACATCTAGTAAGCCTGATGCAAAGACACCAACAAAAATTTACAATCCAAACCAAGAAACAGGAAGATATGACCCAAAGGAACAAGATAAGCCTCCAGGTGACACAGAGATGAGACAACTAACCACAGATGTTCAAACAAATCTTAACAAATTCAATGAGATGGCTAAGGAGATTAAGAAACACTGGGTGAGCACAAAGAAGAATTTTTGAAAGCATACACAGAAAAATAGCAGATCTTATGGGAATGAAAGGCACAATTAATGAAATTAAAAATACACTGGAGGCATATAACAGCAGATTTTAGGAGGCAGAAGAAAGGATCAGTGAGCTTGACGACATAGCCTCAGAAAGCGAACATACAAAAGAACAGATAAAGAGTGGAAAAAATTCAACAGGGTGTCAGAGAATTAAATGAGGGCAAGAGATATGCAAACATATGTCATGGGTGTCCCAGAAGGACAAGGGAAGGGAAAAGGGGCAGAAGGAATATTTGAAGAAATCATGGCAGAAAAATTTCCAACCTATTTAAGGACATAGATATCCATGTCCAAGAAGCACAATGTACTCCCATCTGAATAAATCTGAATACACCTACTAATCAGAATATCAAATGCCAAAGACGAAGAAGGAACTCTAAGAGCAGCAAGAGAATAGCAATGCATCATATACAAGGGACACCCAATAAGAGTAAATGATTTCTCATCAGGAACCATGGAGGCAAGAAGGCAGTGATATATTTAAGATACAGCAAGAGAAAAAGTGCCAGCCAAGAATGTTATATCTGGCGACATTATCTTTCAAAAATGAGGGCGAGTTTAGAATATTCACAAATAAACAGAAACAGAGAGCTTGTAACTAAGAGACTGGCTTTGTAGGAAATACTAAAAAGAGTGCTACAGTCTAAAAAGAAAAGACAGGAAAGAGAGGCTTGGAAGAGATTCTAGAAATGAAGATTATAGCGCCTGCTTCGAAAAAAAAAAAAAATAGACACAGACTGGTGGAATGGAAAGAAAGTATGAGCCATCTATATGCTGTCTAAAAGAGACTCACCTTAGACCCAAGGATATCAACAGATTGAAAGTGAAAGGCTGGAAAAATATATTCCATGCATGCAGTAACCAAAAAAAAGCTGGAGTAGCTACAGTTATATTGGATGATACAGACTTTAAAAGCAAAACTGTTTTTAGAGACAAGGAAGGACATTATATATTAATAAAAGGAGCAATTCACCAGGAAGAAATAACAATCATAAATGTATATGTACCTAACTAGATTGTCCCAAATTACATGAGGCAAGCACTGGAAAAACGGAAGGGAGAAATAGATGTCTCTACAATAACAGTTGGAGACTTCAATATACGACTCTCAGCATTGTACAGAACATCGAGGCAGAGGGTCAATAAAGAAACAAAAAGCTTGAATAATATGATAAATGGACTAAACCTAAAAGACATATACAGAACATCACACCCCGAAACAGCAGAATATACATGCTTCTCAATTGCTCACGGATCATTCTCCAAGATAGACCAAATGTTGGGTCACAAAGCAGATCTCAATAAATTCAACAAGATCAAAATTCTCTTATCAAAACAGAATAAAGTTGGAAATCAACAACAAGTGGAAAAAGGGAAAATTCACAAATATATGGAGATTAAACAACACACTCTTAAGTAATCAGTGGGTCAGAAGAAATTGCAGGAGAAATCAAATATCTCTAGATGGATGAAAATAAGAACACAACATATCAAAACCTATGGGACACTGCAAAGACAGTGCTGAGAGGGAAATTTATAGCCCTCAATGCTTATATTAAAAAAGAAAGAGCTAAAATTGAAGCTCAAACTCACACCTGGAAGAACAAGAAAAAGAAGAGCAAACTATTCCCAAAGCGAGCAGTGGGAATGAAATAAAGTTCAGAGCAAAAATAAATGAAATTGAAAACAAAAAAACAATAGAGAGAATTAACAAAACCAAAATTTGGTTCTTTAAGAAGATTAACAAAATCGACAAACCTTTAATTAAACTGACAAAGAAAAAAAGAAGATGCAAATAAATAAAATGAAAAATTAAACTGGGGACATTACTAATGATCCCACAGAAATGAGGTCATAAGAGGGTACAATGAACAACTGTACACCGCCAAACTAGACAATGTAAATGAAATGGCAAATTCCTAGGAATGTACGAACAACCTACACTGACCTCAGAAAAAACAGAAGACTTCAACAAACCAACCACAAGTAAAGAGATTGAAACAGTCAACAAACAACTCCCCAAAATGAAAAGCCCAGGACCACATGGTGTCACAGGAGAGCTCTACCAAGGATTCAAAGAAGATTTAATACCAGTCTTACTCAAACTCTTCCAAAAATTGAAGAAGAAGGAACACTACCAAACTCATTCTATGAAGTCAGTATCACCCTAATACCAAAGAGAGATAAAAATTAGGAAAAAAGAAAATTATAGACCCATTTCCCTAAAGAATACGGATGCAAAAATCCTTAACAAAATACTTGCTAATCAAATCCAAAAACACATTAAAAGAATTATTCATCATGATCAAGAAGGTTTTATACCAGGAATGTAAGGGTGGGGTCTACACAAGAAAACCAATCAGCATGATACACCACCTGAATAAATCAAAGAAAAATCACATGACCCTATCAATTGACGCAGAAAAATCACATGACCCTATCAATTGATGCAGAAAAGGCATCCTTTCTTTTTTTGGTTTGTTTTGGACATCCTTTCTTGATAAAAATACTACAAAAGATAGGAATTGAAGGAAACTTGCTTAACATGATAAAGGTCATATATGAACAATCCACAGCTAACACAGTACTCAATGGTGAAAGACTGAAAGCATTCCTGTTGAGACTGGGAACAAGACAAGAATGCCCACTGTTACACTGTTGTTCAATAAAGTGCTAGAGGTTCTAGTCCAAGAAAAAGAAATAAAAGGCATCCAAATCTGAAAGGAAGTAGTAAAACATTTGCTATTCACAAATGATATGAAAATCCTGAAAAAATCTACAACATAGCTGCTAGAGCTAATAAACGATTTCAGCAGAGTGGCAGGATACAAGATTAATATGCAGGAAAGCAGATGTGGGCCAAGCAGTTGGGCACCCACCTACCACATGGGAGGTCCCGGGTTGTTTCTGGTGCCTCCTGAAGAAGACGAGCAAGATAGCGAGCTCACATGAAAGGCGGTGTGGTGAGATGATGCAACAAGATGATGCAACAAGATGACGCAATGAAGAGACAAGGAGGAAACACAATGAGACACAACAAGTGGGAAAAGAGGTGGCTCAAGTCATTGGTCGCTTCCCTCCCACATGGGAGGTCCTGAGTTTGGTTCCCAGTGCCTCCTAAAACGAAGAAA
>JAQZBX010044902.1:0-21218 GCA_029593785.1 Cabassous unicinctus
GGGTCGTTTTTCTTTTTATTGTTGAGTTGTAACATCTCTTTATATATCCTGGATATTAAACCCTTATCAGATATGTGATTTCCAAATATTTTTTCCCATTGAGTTGGCTGCCGTTTCACCCTTCTGACAAAGTCCTGTGAGGAGCAAAAGTGTTTAATTTTGAGGAGGTCCCATTTATCTATTTTTTCTTTTGTTGCACATGCTTTGGGTGTATGCATTATCTTTTATGAGTTTTATGTAACTCTGGATTAGGGATTGTCCTTATCATTCAGTTAAGGAAACAGAGACTCAGAGAATTTAGGTAACTTGCCCAAAGTCACAGAGCAAGTAGAGAAGAAGGCATTGAAACCAATGTCTGTTTCCATAGCCCTTAGGCTTATAATTCTGTAAGAACTTATAGGTATCCTCATAGTCTTATCTTGTTTTTTTTTTCCCTAAACCCCCTGCAAGGGCATGAGTTCAAAGGAAGATCTATGCAAGGTCCTCAAAAGTGGTCTCATGGAGTTCTGTTTCTCCTGGTAAGATACCCATATGCTCAAAATAAAACACAGACTTTCACTCTGGGACTAGATAAATTTCTCTTTCTAAGTTCTATCTACTCTCTATCTGTTATAGTATTTCTTATTAGCATGTACACAAGTGATATGACAAGAGTGCAATAGTTCTTGGAGTTCTTTCTCTACAATCTGAATTGTGAGTTCCTTATTTAAGTGGAACACAGAATTCCTTTCAGATTAGAAGTATCTGGTAGGGTTTGTTTAGATTTCCTTGACCAACCTGTTTACAACCAGATTTTCTCTGTCTGAGTGCACCGAGCCTGAGGGTACTCATGAGTGACAAAGGGAGACCCTGATGCAGAGTGTGCTGCTGGTACCAGCCACCATTGGCCCAAACTGGTTGAGAAGTCCCTGAAGGGAGCACTGAACAGTTGTTGGAGCACTGGCTCTGAGATTCTGGACAAGTCCCTTCCCTTCCCTCAGTCTCAGTTTCTGTGTCTGTAGAAAGAGCAAGGTTGGGCCAGGTGGTGTCTCTAAAGTAGGCGTGAAATCAGGAAGGTGGATTATGGTCTATGACAGAAGGTGGAGGTATTCCCCACATATGATAACTGAGTGTTTACCATGTACCAAGCAATATATTGAGGACCTCTCAGGGATTATTTGATATGATCCTCACAATAACCCTATGAGGTTGTGTTTTAGTTTCCTGGCTTATAAAGCAAATACCATGCAGTGGCTTGGCTTAAACAATGGGAATTTATTGGCTTACAGTTTTGAGCCTAGGGGAAGTCCAAAATCAAGGCACCATCAAGGCAAAGTTTTCTTCCAGAAGACTAGCATTCTGGGGCTGGCTGCCAGTGATCCTTAGTCCTTGGCTTTTTGGTCACATGGAAATGCACATGGCAGCCTCTCCTGGCTTCTCTCTTCTCTTCTGAGTTCCTCGGACTTTCAGCTTCTGGCTGCTCCTTCTGGCTTTTCTCTCTCTATCTGACTTTTATACTGCTTATAAAGGACTCTAGTAATCCACATTAAAGCTCAGTCTGATTCATTTGGGCCACATTTTAGTTGAAGTAACATCTTGAGGAAGTCTGATTTACAATGAGTCCAAACCTACAGCTCTACAGCCCTGCTGCTAAAAGGATTACCCATCATCATACAGCCCAGGCTCCAATCTCTATGCAAATATATTTACATGCATGTAGTAAACAAAAACAGGATCCTACCTGTATTGTTTTGTAATTTTTTTCATTTAACAATATACTCTTGTTTGTCTTCATTTTTAAAGTAACAATCCTCACTTCCCTCTTGCAGGGTTCTCCCCCTAGAACTAGGCAGAGTGAGGGATGGGATGCTAAGAAGGGCGCAAGGGCAACCTGGGACTCACTGTTAAAGATATGTACATGCAAGGGCCTTTAAATGACCCCCAAACAGCCAGATGCTATTCAGCAACGGGAGGGGGGAAAAAAAAGAATTTTCTTGGCTGTGTTTTGTAGCTTCCATTAGCTTAACTGTCATCAAGAACAATGCTGAGTCAGGACTTGAATTATCTTTTTCTCTGCTTGGGTTCTTGCCTTTGGCTTGCTGCCATTCTCTATGCGATACAAGGCATGGAGACAGGTCTCCACCTCATCCATCTCTCAAGAAAATGATATGCATAGGTGATAGCTATTATATATTTTTTTAATGGATAGCAATATAGCATATGGTTTAAGTGAATGCATTCAAGCTCTGGCTCCAACACTGATGAGCTGTGTGTTCTTGAGCATGCTATTTTGTTCTGAGCCTTCGTTTCTTCATCTGTAAAGTGCAGATTTTGGGACTACCTCCCTCATAGGGCTTTTGTCATGGTGAGATGAGATAGGTGTAGAAAGTACTTAGCAGAGTACCAAGATCCCCCGCTTTCAGCTGGGGGAAATTCCACTTCTGTGCTCTTTGGGGGCACATGGAATCATGCTATCGCTCTCAACCACTTGATGAGGCTACCTCAGACATCTCTGCCTAGACATACCTCACCACACAGGACCTGGGGAACTCTGAGTCTTGCTACCTCTAGGCATCCTGGGAACGTGGTTACAGGTCTCCTCTCTATCAAATGTCCAAAATTACCTGTGAGAGGCTCAGAGATGATTCCTTTTTTTAAATTTTTTTAAAAAATTTTTTGCTTCCCTTCTTTCCCACTTCCTTCTTTCCATGGGCTTATGGAATTTTTATCTAGTCTGGGCAGGGGTGTTGGACCAGAAGGCCTTCACCCACTGTGCATTCTTCCAAATCTTTTAACTAATTTAGGGATAGGCTTTTGCAACTCAAAAGACAAGCATTGACCCCTATATTTGTTGTATTCTACTATTTTAAAATACTATTCTGGCCCCCAATTAAGATGGCAGAGTAAGATGCTTCAGGGTTCCATTCCCTTACAATAGTTTTGAACAACCAGTAAGAAATGGCAGAAACGGCTTTCTCAAAGTTCCAGAAAACAGTTTAAGAATGCAGTAACATAGAGAGTACCAAATCAAGAAAAAGGTTACTTAAAAGTGATAGGGTCTTGTGATACCCTGGCTGGCCCCTCCCTCACGCCTCACCTACTTGGCACAGGAGCTGGCCTGAGCTCTCAGTGCAGATCCCTGGTCCCTGTTGTGAGAGAGTGGAACAACTCTTGTGTACATATGGAGAGCATGTATATCTGGTCCAATCTGTCTGGCAGTGGCCTGAGGGACTTGCTGTCTCAAAACTTGTCCTACGTGTAGAAGGCGGCTTACAGGGCTCCCCAACAAATGCTGTGGATAGCAGTCAAGCTGTGCTGCTAGGGGCAAGGGGCTGCTGGCTATAGGATATATAGTGCAGTGCCCTGCATCATGAGGGAAATGTTTCCTAGGGAAGACGGGCATTTGGTACCTTGTAAACAAAAATTCCTAGGCCACAGGCATGCCCAAGAGGAGAAGCATGAGCAGAAAGGATCAAGGAGGCCCCTATGCCTTTGCCTGGGCTATTCTCTAAACTAATTGTATTGATAAGCCCTGAGGCCAATCTTCAAAGACTGGGAAATGTGTTTCTTTTTTTCCCATCTTCTTTTTGTTGTTTGTTCCTGGCATTCAAGGAAAGCTCTGTCATAATACTAGCTGGATACAAGCTTAAGGAACAGATGCAACTAAAGATACATGAGAATTAATTGCAAAAGTGATGGCCCAGACAAAGAAGAAGATTAAAACATTAGAAACCATCAATGAGAAGGGCCAGTCTTTGGATATACCAGACAAGGACTTTTAAAAAATTGTCCTAAATATGCTCAAAGACCTAGAGGAAAACATGGACAAAGGAAATCAGGAAAATGATAGATAGACACAAGAAGAATATCAATAGAGAGATGGAAATTATGAAAAGGAACCAAACAAACATGAAGAACACAGTAACAAATGAAAAAGTCCCTAGAGGGAAGTGGAACAGATTGGAGCTGGCAGAAGAAAGAATCAGAGACTTTGAAGATAAGACAATTGAAATCATTCAGTCTGAAGAGCAGAAAAAAGAAAGAATGAAGAAAATTGAACAGAACCTGAAGAACCTGCAGGACACCATCAAGCATACCAATATATGCATTGTGAGAGTCTCTGAAGGAGAAGAAAGAGAGAAAGGAGTAGAGAGACCATTCAAAGAAATAATGGCTGAAAACTTCCAAAATTTAATGACATACCTGAATATACAGATCCAAGACACTCAATGATCTTCAAACACAATAAACCCAAATAGACCCACACTATGGCATATGAGAGTCAAACTGTTGAAGGCCAAAGATAAAGAGAATTCTGAAAGCCGCAAGAGAGAAGCAATGTGTTACCTACAAGGGAGCCTCAATAAAATTAAGTGCCAATTTCTCATCAGGAACCATGAAGGCAAAAAGACATATTTAAAGTGCTGAAAGCAAAAAACTGCCAATCAAGAATTCTCTATCCAGCAAAACTGCCTTTCAAAAATGAGGGAGAGATGAAGAAATTCTTACATAAACAAAAGCTGAGGGACCTCTCACTACTAGACCAGCCCTACAAAGAGATGTTAAAGGGAGATCTGTGGGTTGAAAGGAAAGTACAATAGACTAAATAGAGTGAAGAAATGAAGATCTCTGGTAAGAGTAAAGACATGGGTAAATATATAGCCAGTACTATTGTATTTTTTATTTGTAACTCCATGTTTTACTTCCTACATGACCTAAAAGGAAAATGCATAAAATGTAATGAGAAATCAATGGTTTGGGTCTCATAATGTATAAACATGTAATTTCTGGCTAGAACTACATAAAGGTGGGGAAACAGAGGATTATAGGAACATAATGTGTGTATACTATAGAAGTTAAACTGGTATCAAAGCAAATGAAATTGTTATAGATTTAGGATGTCAGATTTAAGCCCCATGGTAATTACAAAGAAAATATTATATGTTCATAGAGACAGAAAGTGGAGTATAGGTTTCCAGGGCAGGAGGAATAGGGAGATCCTGGATGGGATCTAGCAAGGGAGGAGAAAAGGTACAAAGGGACATGTATTAGTCAGGGTTCTCTAGGGAAACAGAATCAACAGGAGATATCTGTATATAATATGAGATTTTGTAAGAGTCTCTCACATGGCCATGGGGATGCACAAGTCCAGGTTCTTCAGGCAGGCTGCAAACCAGGGTCTCTGATGAAAGTCCAATGAAGGTCCTTGATGAGTTTCTGGGAGATGTTGGCTGCCCAAAGATGAGCTGGGAAATTCTCACTGAATGCTGAAATAACTTCCCCCTTTAAGGCATTCAACTGATTGGATAAAACATCACTCATTGCTGACCGCAACCTCCCTGGTTGATGTAGATGTAATCAGCCATCTATGCAGTAAACTCACTGATGACTAAAGCCCATAAATGTCCTTGTATTACAATTAGTCCAGTGCTTGCTTGACCAAACAACTGGGCACAATTACCTGGCCGAGTTGACACATTAGCCTAACCATAACAGGACGTTACTGGGACATACAAAAAAAATTGGAATATACACTGTAAACTTTGTATCAATGTTAGATTTCTTGAAATAGATAACTTCACTTAGGTGGTTACATAAGCGAATAACCTTGTTCTTAGGAAATGTACATTCCAGTATTAAGTGTTCAAGGGGCATGATATATACAACCTACACTCAAGTGTTCAGAAAACATATTGATAAATTAGACAGGCAGACAAATAGATAGTAGATGGATAGATAGAATGACACAACAAATGTGGCAAAGTGTTAAAATTGGTGGTTCTGGGTATCTGGCCTGGGGCGGGTAGGGGTGTGTTGGAGTTCTCTGTATGGGGTTTGTTTTATTTTTGTAACTGTCCTGTAAGTTTGAAAGTATTTCAAAATAAAATGTTTAAGAAAGTACTATCCTGCCATAGTAGATTGGTTTTTTTAATGGAGTCTGCTGAGGAACTCATTACCTTTGCTTGCCTGGCTACTATCTGTACAGGTTGGCTGTTTTAGTCTCTTCATGTGGGCACCACAAGCCTGTGAGGTCTTCAGACTTTGACACTTGGTCAGGTGTCTGTCTGACATATTGTAGGTGCTCTATATGTGCCTATTGAGGATAGCCTTTCTTAACCAAGAGACATTCTGTGCTAACCTGTTAAATGTGACATTTTAAGGTCCTTGATGATAGCTTTTGTGCACAAAACACATTTTTACTTTGATTTTAGTCTTCGGTTTATTAAAGTTAGAATTAAAAAAAAAAAAAGCACTTCTGTCTTCCTTAAGCTTTTAACTTTAGATTACGAATCTTACTATTTAGTTTTTAAGCCCAGCAAGTTATAACAGTCACTTTCAAGGGAACTTTAATTAATGTTTGGTTCTACTTACAAACTTAATTAAACTCCTTTTAAACTGCTTGTATAAATTTAATATACCTAATTTCCTTTTAAGTAGTAAAATTGTCTGATTTAACAAAAACTTTCCAGAATATTTAAATAACTGTTACAAATCTAATACATTAAACTTATAAATATGGTACACCTTTAGATCTTTTCAATTATTCAGTTCTGTATATAACCCTGTTAAGATTTCAACTTAAAATCATGAGCCTAAATCAATTACACATTTAAAATTAGAATCACAAGGCTGATCTCTTACTCAATTAAGCTAAATTTTCTTAAACACAATAAGTATATAAAACGCTAAAAATGCACAGACTCCTAAACCTGATAATCTGACTGCAGGTTTGAGATTCTTATACAGTTGCATACATTTTGCTCCCCAACCAACCTGACTATATGTCAATGAAAGTCCTGCCACCAACTGGCTCTGTGACCTTGGCTAAGGTTACTGCCCTCTTAGAATTTCCATTTTCTCTACCTATGAAAAGATGGATAGAGTTAGATTATATGCTCTCCCAAGTCTTGGCTATAAAGTTCTGGAATTCTGAATTTTCTATTAGGTAGTATGGTTTTCCATTTAGGTTAATGACAATGAACAAAACCACTTTAAAAAAGAGCATTCACTGCTCATGTAAAGCTCTTGTCCCAGATAATGCTCACTATCACACATACTATGTTTGCAGTCCACTCCTGTCATAATGGCACCCATTTGGGTGTATGAACCCTAATGATGTTCACTAATGATTCCAAGAATGGGCTTTTTTGACCTCAGAGCACATTCAGTCAAGAAGTCACATCTGGGAACATCTATGAAGAGTTTTAAAATCAGGAGGCTCCATTTGTGAAATGCACAATCCAGTTTATTTCGAAAATCATGTCCCTGATTAATGGGTCATGTCATTTCTACTCCTTCTGAGAACTGGAGTGAATTAACCTCTTTATGGCTGCCATTTTATGCTGGGTTTCTGCATTAGTATATTGAATGGGAGGCAGAATGCATAATAGTAAAAATAGAGAGTTTGGATTAGACTCTTTTATTTAAATCCCTCATCCATTCCTTAAAAGCATGTGACTTTGATGAACAACATTATGAAAACAAATTCAACAACTTAGATGAAATGGACAAATTCCTAAAAAGGCACAAACTATTGAAACTGACTCAAGAAGAAATAGATAGATGTACAAGTAAAGAATTGTATTAATAATTAAAAATCTTCCCACAAAGAAAAGCCAGGGCTAGGTGGCTTTGCTGGTGAATTTTATCAAACCTTTAAAGAAGAAATAAAAGCAGTTCTGCACAAACTCTTGCCAACTTACTCTATGAAGCCAGTATCACCCTGATTCCAAAGCTAGAAAAAGCCAAGAAAGGAAAGATACAGACCAATATCCCACATGAATATGGATGCATTTCAACAAAATATTACCAAACCAGATCTAACATTATACTAAAAAGATTATACCATGATCAACTGGGGGAACAAAGCCAAACACATATCCAATAAAGTTCTTGTCTTCAATTTACAAAAACTCTTACAATTCAATAATAAGAAATTTCACCAAAAAATAAAAAAAGATATATCAATGTCTAGTAGGTGAATAAAAAGATGCTCGGCACCGTTAGTCACTAGGGAAATACAAATTAAAACCACAATGGGGGAGGGGAAGCGGCTGTGGCTCAATTGGTTGGGCTCCCATTTACTATATGGGATGCCCTGGGTTCATTCCCCAGGGCTTCCTGGTGAAGGAGCGCCAGCGCTGCGCAGAGAGCTCAGGGCCCATGTGGCATAGTGAGCTGGCGCAAGAAAGGGAGACAAGCAGACACAGAAAAATGCACAGCAAATGGACACAGCAAGCACAAGCAGCAAGGGGGGGATAAATTTTTAAAAAATTATATATTAAAAAAATACACAGACCTTTTTAAAAAAAAAACAAAACACAATGGGGGAAGCTCAAGTGATTGAGCTCCTGCCTACCACATGGAAGGTTCCAGGTTTGGTGCCCAGTGTCTCCTAAAGAAGACAAGCAAGACAGTGAGCTGACATCATGGGCAGGCACGGCAAGCTGACACACAAGAGACACGAGGAAAACACAATGAGAGACACAATAAAGCAGGGAGCGGAGGTGGCTCAGGCAATCGGAGGTCCAGGTTCCGTTCCTGGTGCCTCTTGAAAAGAAGACCAGCACACAACAAGCAGACACAACAAATGCAAACAATGAGGGGGTGGGGAGAAATAAAATAAATCTTAAAACAAACAAACAAACAAACAAACAAAAAACCCACAATGGAATACTATTTCATACACACTAAAATGTCTATAATGAATAAGACAGACAATAACAAATGTTGGTGAGGATGTAGAGAAACAGGAACCCCCATACATTGCTGGTGGGAATGTAAAGTGGTGTAGCCATTTTGGAAACATTTTTGCAGTTTCTCAAAAAAGGTAACTATTAAACTACTATATAACACTGCAGTTCCACTCCTGGATAGATATCTGCCCCAAAGAAATGCAAACATAAATCCACATAAAGACTTGCACACAAGTGTTCATAGCAGCATTATTCTTAATAGCCCCAAACTGGAACAACCTAAATGATTAATAACTGGTGAATAGATAGACAAAATGTGGCATATCCGTGCGATGGAATGCCGTTCAGCATAAAAAGCAACAAACTACTGACACATGATACTTCATGGATGAACCTCAAAGACTCTATGCTAAATGGAATAGACAGATACAATAGTCCATATATTGTTTGATTTATATGAAATGCACAGAAAAGGCAAGTTTATAGTGACTAAAAGTAGATTAGTGGTTGCCTGGGGTTCAAGGGTGTAAATAAAGATTAACTATAAACAGTCATGAGGGCTTTTATTGGGGGGATGGAAATGTTGAAGTGATTGATGATGATGATTGTACCACTCAGTAAAATTATTAAAAGTCATTTGACTGTATACTTGAATTGGGTAAATTTTATGGTATGTGAAAGTTATTGAAGTTGTTAATGAAAATGCATGTGACTTTGGGCAGGTGACTTAACTTTTCTATGCTTTCACTTTTTCATTTGTAAAATGGGAATAATGAGAGTATTTACTTTATAGGATCATTGAGCAGATTAAATGAATATATGCATAATGTTTAAAATTAGAGTTCCTGAAATACAGTAAACACTCAACTCTTTGTTTATATGATCATTATGAAACATCAGAACAAAGATCCAAAGGAATAGGAGGTTTGTTTCTTTTATGGAAGATACTAATAAAGTATCTTTATTAATAAAGACACCTACCTCTTTTCCAATCCTAAACTCTCTATCAGTGGCACAGAAAAACGGGTAGTAAAGAAAAAATAACTTGTAGGAAACAGATAAAGCTTGGACTTACAGGTCAAATAGTAATAAAATTACTAATAATGAAATTATTTGTAATTGAATAATTATTGAATAATAATTATTATTCATAATTATTTCTACTTATTCAATCCCAACTCAGTAAAAGTGATTTTATTAGCCAAAGTAAACTTCAATCAAGATGCAATAAATGCTTTTCTTTCTTTTTTACTCAAAATGATTAAGTATGAAAAACATTTATACAGTTCCAAAGTCAAAACTACACAAAGAACATTCAGGGAAGTCTAATTTCTATCCCTGTTCCCTCTACTTTCCCCCCTCCCTTCCTCTATATCTAACCATTTGTTTTGGTTTCTATAGTCTTCCGTTTTTTCCTTTTTAAAATTTATAAGCAAATATGTATATTTTATCATATTTCCCCACCCTCTCTTACCAAAAAGTACCATACTATAAACCTTGTTCTCCTGCTTGTTGTTGTTTCCACTTAATAATTTATCCTGGTGGTCACTCCAGGGCCGGTGTTAGAAGCCTCCTCCTTTCTTCCAGTGGCATGCTACTCCATTGTGTAGATGCACCACGGTTTGTGCAACCATTTTCCTGATGATGTTCATCTGGGTTGTTTCCAGTCTTTTGTTATTATACATAATGCTGCAATGTGTGGCCTTGAGATTTCAGTAAATTTAAGGTGCAAACTACAAACATTTTTGGTAGCTGAATAAGTTTGTCCTTTGACACTCCAAGCTAGCTATGGTTAATTATAACTGACTCAATATTGTTTGTGAAGAAATTCCATTTGGAGCACCTGTTAGTTTGAATCACTTTGAAATAATTCATTTTTCTGAGCTACTAAAATATTTTGGAAATAAGTCCTTGAGAGTAAATACCATTTCTTATTAACCATTTAATTGGCTACATAGCTATAATCAAATTGTTTAACCAGCATCATCTTTAATTAGCATTTCTGTGCCTTTCCATTTCATTGTACTAGGTATAAGCTCTGTGAACAGTCTTTCACTTTAACGTTAAAGTGTGGAAGTTTGGGAGCTAACAAAATTTATCAAGTTGATGTTATGTATTTGGAATTTGACAGAGTTCTAGATATATTTTACAAAAAAATGCCTTGACTCTTTTACAAACTTTTATATTGTAAAATTTTATTGATTTTATTTTTACACAAGTTATTTCGGTTCACTGGGAAAAAATTAGGAATTTCAGACAAGTAGAATGAAAAAAAGTACCTACAATCTCAGTTCAGAGATAACCAATACTAGCATTTGGATGCATGTCCTAGACTTTTCCAATTAACATAAACATTTTCTGACAACATACATGCATATGTAACTTCTTTATCTCTTAACCTTGTATGTTGTTAAAGGAAAATTTAATCTTTTCTAATTATTAGGTCTTATCCTTTAACTTTGCTGTTTACTCAATACATCATATAGATGTATAGATTTTTTTTCCCCTCAAATTAGCTGTGTATATTTCTCTCTATAATATTTACCTTAGGAATAGATAATCAAGTTTTCCTTTTCCTGGATAATTAAGTTGAAAATCTCTTACATTTGATTTTCATAGTCTTCTAAGCCCTTGCACTACCCTTTGTGTTTACACAGAGGAAGTTTACCAACTCCCAAAGGCAGATAGGGATATAAGACCAGGTGGAAACATGTTCTTATAGAGAAATTGATTATGCAGAAATGAAATTCTCCCAGATTCTCTGTAATCATTGTTCTACTCATTATTCAAACTCAAAGGTTTGTTGGAAAAAATGTTTCTTGTAAGTGCTTTCTATGATCATGGTTGCCTATATTTTTTTTTACTATTACAACTATCAACACTGAATACCTAATTAAAAACTGAAAAGTTTAAATATCTGAATGCTTCAGCACCATATACCAAAAATACTTCCTCATCAAATAAATTTTTACTTTTCCATGTGGAGGGATTTTGCACACTAAATTTATGTGTCTGGGGCAGAGGAGAACATTTTTTTTTCCTGCATGGGTCATTGGGATCAAGGACCATGTGGAAATAATTTAATTACTGTGATTTATTGTATTAGTGGCTTTTTTTTTTTTTTTAGACATATGAAGGCTAAAATTACCTGATTATTTAACAAGTGGAAACAGAAAATTTGATTGGCAATAAGTTAAAATTTAAAATATGCTTCTATGTCATATATTTGACAGGGTGGTAAAAGGATGATACGGTGTAAGTAGACAGTAGTGGAGAGTAGACCAGGAAGGAGGAAAGGAGGCAGAAGTGAAAGAAAGAAGACAGATGAGAAGGCAGAGGGTGAGGAGGTAGAGCCTAACGTCCATCTCCAGCAGTGGAAGAGGAACACGTGCAGAAAGAGAAAGAAAATTGGTTATGGAAGTCATTTAGAGAGCAATTTGACAGTATCTATCAAAAATGTAAGTTTGCCAACTCTTTAACCAAGCAATAGTACTTCTAGATATCTATACTACAGAAATACTCATGTAGGCATGCAAGGATGTTTATTGCAGCATATTTTTAATAGCAAAAAACTGTCGATAACTTTAGTGTCTAACAGAAAATAGTTAAATAAATAAAGGTACATTCATTCAGGGGAATTCTAGGCAGCCATTAAAAAGAATAAGGTAGGGGAGCAGATGTAGCTCAAGTGGTTGAGCACCTGCTTCCCACATACATGGTCCTGGGTCTGATCCCTGGTACCTTCTAAAAACAAAAAACAAAAACAAAACAAACAAGCAAACAAACGAAAAAACCAACTCAGGAGAGCCAGTGTAGCTCAGTGATTGAGTGCTGGTTTCCCACATATGAGGTCCCGAGTTCAATCCTTAGCCGTGGTACCCCCCCCCAAAAAAAAAAAAGAAGAAGAAAAAAAAGAATAAGGTAGAGTTGTATTTACTGATGTACAAAAATATACACATGTGGTTAAGTGCAAAAAGCATATTGCAGAACTTTATAGTCTGATTTCAATTTTGTAAAAAGAAAAGGTGTGTGCATATGTGTACATTGAAAGACAGTCTGGGTGAATACATACTAAACTGTGTAGTTTTGGGTGGGAAAATTTGAATGGTAGCAATGACATTTACTAGTTTTCGAGAAGATGAAAATGAGAGAATAACTAATGTGTTCGTATGTATTGAGAAGAGATTTCACAACGGGAATTAAATTGTTCTCTGAGTCTCAGTAGGAGCCCAAGCAAAATGCAATGTAGGTCTAAATCAAGCCTGCAGGTTTCTGTTTCCCGTTTCTGGTGGTTGACAACAGAGCCCAGATCCTTGTATTCTGTCCTTGGATATTAATAGGCAATTTTCATTATAATTGTGGGATTTTTGGGTGTGCCTCTGAAGAACAGGAGATTTCCTCATCTACAATTTGAGGATTTGGGGATAATAATTTCAAGTGTTAACTGCAATGATAAATATAAAATGCCTAGCTCAGTGCCTCGTACATGGTGAGGATTCATAAATGGTAGTCTTTGTTATTAATATTTTGGAGAACTTCAGGATCAAATTCCCATTTTTCTAACCCTTCATTTTCTTTATTTGTCCTTCCTACCCTTGTAGCATTGTAAGAAATTTGATATATGGAATTGGAAGTAGACAAAAATGCTTACGATTTCATGCTAGACCACCGCAGCTTATAATATATACCTGTATGAAGAACTGCATTTCTTTCATTCATTTTGACTCCTCTCTCAAGACTGTTCAATTACTTACTTGACAATTTGCATTAATTATTAAGGCAGCCACAAAAAAAAAAAAAAAGTTATCTGTTCAAATCCTGAGTATGGACTTTTAATTTTAAAATGCCTTATGTAATTTTTGGACATTTTTATTATTTTTAAATGAAGCAACTTTAGACATATTTAATTTATTCCAAGAGATGACATTAAGCCATGTTCTTGAGTCTTTTCTTTTGAGTAGATTTAATGTACTTCCACAGTCTTAAAATGTTTTTATAATAGCTTCATAATTACAAGTGATACTTTTTAAATGGGTTGACTTCTCAAAAAGAAGAGTGACTCTGACTTGCAGTTTTTATGAATTTTGCTAATTCCTTAATGCTTCAGCTTCAGCAGCTTGTAGAGTAAAAAAGGTCGAGTTACATAAATAGCCAGTTCAGCTATAAAAGTTAGGAAAGCCATACAGCATTTGCACATTGTTAGCATTGCATAGCAGTAATGAGACTGTTGTGTTCCTTGTCTTATTTATTTAATAATTTAATTTAATAATTGAGGAAATTACTTAAAAATTGCTCTTCAGAGGAGAAATTTAAACGTCCATGTGCATTTTTGAAACAATTTAAAAAAAATGAAGGATCAAGGATTTAAGGATTCCCTTAAGTGTAAAAATAATTTAGTATCCTCTGTCAATATTGTGGACTTCAGATGCATTATCCTTGGTTTAATGCCTCTGACAGGGAAACATGACATCATGTATGGGGACAAGTGCTGCTCCTCACCCCTGACCCATATAACCCCTTGGTCCCCAATCTGTGATGGGCACTGCTCATTATTTAGCAACAATTTTTCCACTGGACATGACCTCTGAATTCCTTTATATAGTGAGCTCCAGGTAGCCACTTCCTGTCAATTGTTACAGAGAAAGAAATATATCAAACTTCTGAGATTTATCAATACATTGACAACCCATCTAGTCATTTTAGCCAGTTGTGCTCCCATATCAGTGAGTTCAAGTTTTAAAAATCAGTCAAATCATTTTTGAGCACCATGTAAATAAAAAGAGTTAATTTTTATTAAATTTATCAAAGATTTTTACTTTTTTTTTTTTTTTTAGGTACCTGGTTCCGGGAATTGAACCTGGGACCTTGTATGTGGGAAGCTGGTGCTCAACCACTGAGCCACATTGGCTCCCTTGAGTTGGTTTTTTCATTTGTTTTGTTTGTTGTTTGTTTTTGTTGTTGTTTACAAGGCACTGGGAATTGAACCTAGGACCTCCCGTGTGGGAAGCAGGCACTCAACCACTTGAGCCACGTCTGCTCCCTGGTTTTTACTTTTTTAAACTATTGTTTCAACATGACACTGGCAAAGTTTGAACAACTAACTCTTTAATTAAATATGTGCAGCAGTATTACTTGAAGTAAACTTAATTTCAGAAAGAGCTGACACTTATGCAGGATCATACCAGCTAAGTGTAAACGTGTCCAAAGCTTCTCTTGTTTTGAAACAAATTTCTCACAACCTTCGTTCTTTGCTGTCCTCCCAGCATATAGTATAGTTGTTTTCCGCCCCATGAAAATTCATCACCATATTCCAGCCTTGTGGCAGATGGAGAGATCTGTGTCTGGGAATCTTTTTGGAGCTCTTCTCTGCCTATTCATTATTGCTGATAATGAACCCAGTTGCAACTTGGGTTCATTTAATAGGGAAGGAGAAATAAATCTGGCCCTCAGGCCATATACCAATCACAGCCCGTCTCTAACAGCATGGTCAGGTAAACGGTGCCTGGGAGCTATGGAATGTGTTTGTTCCTTTTCTCCCTACACTCTGAAGACACTGTAACCTTCTAGACTTGATACCCAGGGATATACGACTCCTTCTGTGTCCCCTTTGCTGTGCTCTTCTGTTTCCTTTTATAGGTACAGAAACACCTGGGGAGGAGCAGGGCATGAGACACCTTTCCCCTAAGCACATTCTCAAAGACTATTTTTTTAATTAGCAATTTTCTTGGTACCAATGTTGATATGATGGTATTTAGACTTTGAGGAAAAAGCATTACAAGAAACTATGAAATCATCACATGAAATATATAGAGAAGGTGGTCAAAAAAGGGTTCATTTTCAGATGCTTGCTTCCTTACCATCCACCTGTCTCTGTACCCACTGGCCCCACAGGCCTCAGATTGGCTTCTTTGTGTGAATGTGCATGCCTTGCCTATTTGTGAATTTGAGACATGCTGCCGGTATAAATGTGGCCCAGCAGATGTGTGTATGAGTGTACTCTGTATGCTGTCTGTGTCCTTCTGTTAGAGCTGCCAGCTCCTTCTCTCTTGTTCGTTGCCCCCTAAGGTACCCTGGCAGCCTGAGGCTTGAAGGAGGCACATCAATTTGCAGTTTCCAGGACACCTCAACTCCTCAGGCAGCGAAGGTCATGTAATGACTAATAATTCATTCTCTTTTATTTTGAAAATTAGAGTAGTCTTTATTGAAGTAAATTCCTTACAACAGAACTTTTGATCCAAAAGATCTTGCATTTGATAAATAATTAACGGCTCACTGCTCACCAAAAGTGTTTCGTACTCTAGTCAATGATTACTAATATCTCATTTGCATATGCAGTTAATATTCCATATGGTTGATGCAATCATTTAGGCCTAAGCCAACAGGAGGAGGCATGTTGATATGAGCAGAAGTTTGGGTTGCAAATGAAATAAACTACTGAGTCTGTAAAACACAGTGAAAGGGCAGACTTTCACTACTTTGATACTGTAAAACGGGTATCTGCTGTCATAACCAGTGTTAGACTCATTCAACAAGGGCAAAATTTCCATTTCCTGGTGGAAATGGAATTACAGAATTATTCTGAATATCAGATGCCATGAAGATGGCACTTCTTAGAAAGCTATGCTTGAAAAATATAGAATTATATTCTCTTCTTGTTAATATCTTTCCAAATATTCTGAAAAGTTACTGGAGGGAAGAGAGAGGCTATAAAGGACACATTTTCTGGGAAAATTGTGAAGAAACATCTCTTCTATTCTACTCAAAAGTGGGCTTGTCAATCTTCTGAGAAACTTATGCAGAACAATGGGAAGAAAATGGAAAACACCTATTATATCAGAATTTCATGTGGCATTTGAACTAGGAGTTAGTGGCTAAAACTTTCCAAGTAGTCAGATGGATGGACTTGGAGCTGGTGAGAGCTGGGGTTGATATGTTAGAAAATGACTTTGTGTGCAAGCCTTTATTTGCTTAGAAAATAAAAAGATTAGGATTATGGATGATCCATATAGCCTGTCCAGCTTGAATCTAGGGGATAGCCAAGGTGAGAAGTAAAGTCCTAGTTTCCAAGGAAGACTGTGTGTTCCATTATAAAAATGATCTTTGCATTAAGCATTAATGCATGATTTAGTATGTATTATGGATGTGTGTGTGTGAGTATTACTCACCCCCCTGAAAAGATTACCAAGGAATGTAAAATACAACAAAGTTGTTATTAAGGATAATTTGTGGCTGGAACATACAGCGAGGCAAGAATTTGACCCAGAATAAAAAAGAACAGTTGTAAGCTAACAGTTGTAGATTCAGTGGGAGGCTGCAAAGAACACCAACTGGAGACACCCAAATGGACTGGTTACCACAATTATTTATCTTTTACCAATCCCAATAGACAAACATCCTTTCTATTTTACTTGCTAAAATTATGCATTGAACAGAATTATAAAATATCCCTAAAGATCCTTTGTGTCCATACTAACCTATGCCACTTGTCATTATTCTTTTCCCTCTTTCCCATTCTTAATTACCGGGAGCCATGTTCTGCTCACGCAGTATATATTTTGGGCATTAGTAGCTGCTTTTCAATAATGGTGGCAAAAAATATCTAATAGCTCTATTATTTATTTATTTTCACTCCCATCTTGTTCCAAAAAGGATTTAAGATGGGTTGCAAAATACATGTAATACAACAACATGAAATAAAGACTAGCAAGTGAGGAAATTGTGGCAAAGAGAAAGTAAGGAGGGGAGATATAAGAAACTGGGTGCACAAAATGTGCTTCCTGAGGCGCAGGGCCCTTGCCAGAGGTGGCCACAAATTTGGGCCTAGCTTTCTAGCAACTAGCTCAAAAGGGGGTAATAATCAACCCCATGAGTCACAAGTCCCTTGGTCAGAAGCAGCACAGTACTTCCTAGACCAGAGAGCAATTTCACCCATGGATCTTCATTAAAGAGGACCCCTGTGCAATTTAGCAAGCAGAGTCATCAACAACACCCTCCCTGAAGCTATGACAAATTCCTTAGGCTGTGTCATGTCACATCCTTCAGTGGAGGCCTGTGGCATCATACCCCAGCATTATTCGGTAGAAACACTCTGCAGGAGATAAAAAAAGATGTATTTCTGGTTCTTTGGCCATTGCTGGTTGAACCAAAGGATAGATTAAGAGTATCTGGAGGAAATGGATGGACAAAAAATCCTCCATAAGTATTGTTTCCTCTCAGCTGAGCCCCTGCAGAGGTTAAAGTTGCATGTGTTCTTTTCTGTTCTTTAATGAAAGGGTGCCAGAAAGGTTCATGACCTTTGCAGAAAGCATCACAGTCTAGGAAAGAGGGTGCCCTCTTCCTTTTTGGGTTTGAGAGCTCTAATAGGAGAACCTGTCAGGCCTGGCAGAGGAGACTGGGAGGAAGGAAGGATGCATGAGCTCGTGTGATGTACTGCAAGCGGGGAGGGTGTAGTGTGGTGTTGGTTTTCGTGCTTCTCCAGTGTGGAAACAATCCTCTCCCAGTGCACGAGCAGTTCAGCTTTAGGGTTATTGCTGTCAAGGGTGCCTGAGCCAGGCAAGTCAGTGGGCAAGAGGAAGTTCCCCTCTGGGAGCTGAGTGTGTCTTGGTGGGTGCATGCCTCATGAGATTGGTTGACTGGGACCTCTGAGCCTCAGTGAGAATTGGAGGTCCTCATCTCAGGCTCTGGATGCTACACTTGGCCCCCTGACATCTTGAAACAAAGATAACTGATGTTGTCCTCCAGCAGCCCAGCACCTGCTTCGCCAAAGATCCCGAGGCCTCAGAGAGCCATGGCAACCCCTCCAGGCTCCAGCAGTAGGCCACTCTCATTTTTCCAGTGGCATTGCCCTAGTAAATGTTTGGCATGGAGAGGAAATAACGAACATGTGTTCTTCCAAGAACACTCCAATTCATTCTCCTCACTGCAGTCACAGTGACCTTTCTAAGACATAAATCTCATCGTGTCACTTCCCTGCTGAAAAGCTGTCAATAACTTCCCATACCCCTCAGGATAAAGCTGCAAGTTTGTAGTACTGTTTACAAGGCCCTCAGCTTATCTGTACAGCCTCATCCCCCACCTTTTCTCCTCTTCCCCTCTGGCCACTACTGTCCTACCCTTAGTCCACATGTGTAAGTTCCTTGAACTTCTCATTTTCTCCCTTTCTTCCCTCAGGCCTGGACACATGCTATTCTTTCCTCCTGGAAAACTGTTTTCACCCTTTCATCCATCAGGCTGATCTATGCCTACTTGCATTTCAGTTGATAACCCTGAAATGAATCCCTCTGGGACCCACAGACTAGATTAGGTGCCTCTGAGAGGTGGTCCATAGCATCCTTTGCTTTCTCCAACTGTAGCACTGTATTTGTTAGGAAAATGCCAGCTGCAGAGACAAATCCAAACATTTCAGTGACTTGATGCAATAGCATTCTATTTCTCACTCACCTAAACCACCCAATGCAGGTGCTCCTGGCTGGTAGGTGGTTCTCTGCACAGGGTGACCCAAGGCTCCAACCTCTGGCATCCTCTGGAGCCTCAGTCCTCAGCATCCAGCTGGGGCAGGGGAGAGAAGGCTAGAAGGCACATCTGCCTCTTACTGCCTTGGCACAGAGGCATCACATGTTCCTTCCACTCTCCTTCCACTAGCACGAACATGGTGCCACCAAGTTTTCAGGGGCAGCTGCTGTCCAATGACATTGTTATAATATGGAAAGGGGAGCATGGATTTTGGTGGTCACACAAGCTCCTAAAACTCCTTATTGTAATTGCCTGTGACTCAGCTAGACTCTGAGCTCCGTGAGGGAATAAACTGAGATGATCTTACTCACTGCTATATCCCCATTGCCAGCACTTAATAGATGCAGGGATTGCCCGATGAGAAGAGCAACCAGTGCTTGGCTTGGGGAGAGAGTGGGTCACATAGACAATTCATCCTCTTGAAGCTCCTCCCCAACACTGTGTAAGAGATCAGGTTCATAGGAGCCACGAGCAGTTTCCTTGCTGCTGCTTCCAAGCAAGCCCCTACAAAAACTGCCAATTTGCTTCACAGAAAAAGGCAGTCATTGTGAGCAGAGGGATTCCATAGGCACAGGTGCCTGTAAAGGCGTGAGCCTCCTCTCTGATGATGAGGCCTTCTGATTAAAGACTTGTTTTTGGTACTTTATGGGGCAGAGAGAAAGCATACTGTTGTTAGTGCTGGCATTGCAGCTCCATAGCACATCTGGCACCTGCCTCTGAGTCCAAGGAGGAGGGTGGAGAATGCAATTTTTTTCTCTTTTTGTACCAGCGCTGTCTTTAAAGTATCTCTTTGCAAACCAATTTTTGTGTGTGTTGATCTGAGCATATAATAGTAAGAAGGCAATCACCTATCAGATTGTCTGGGTAGAAAAGAAGGAGTGAATAGACATGATGTGTAATTGACTTATGAAAGTGGAGAAATACAATTCACTATCTTAAGTCGTGTGGTTCTTTTTCTGAAAATTCCTAAGTAGGATGATAGTGTCTTTTTTTTTTTAAAGATTTATTTATTTTATTTATTTATCCCCCCCTTGCTGCTTGTGCTGCTGTGTCCATTCGCTGCGTGTCTTCTCTGTGTCTGCTTATCTCCCCCTTGCTATGAGGTCTTGCCGCATCAGCCCACGGCGCCGCGCGAGCCGGCCTGCCCTCACAAGGAGGCGCCGGGAAGCGAACCCGGGCCTCCCATATGGTAAAAGGGGGCTCTATCCACTGAGCCACACCCGCTTCCCGATGATAGTGTCTTGACTTGTGAAATTTGGGCCTCCTGCTTTATAATTTGAGGCCCAAAAAGTGACCTAAAATAGTGACTCAAATGATAACACTAAAGCGTCCCACCCCCACTGCCCTAATGTTGAGACAGAGACTGGTATTCCTCTCCCCAAGGCCTCCCTCTTCTAATAAGTTCAAGAACACCAGGGCTGATTCAGTCTGAGGGGTCAGCATTCATTCCTCTTTTCTGTTTCTGTCACTACCTCTGGGTCACTGTAGGACAGAGGGAGTCTGGCAGTCCTGGACAGCCTCCATCCAGTGCAGGGGACATTCTAGAGGCCAAGACACGAGTCTCTATCTCTGGCCTTGCAAGGTTTCTCAGGGTTTGGAGGAAAGGAAGGAGCCTCTCATCTACCTTCCCAGTTGTCCATGCAGCCCCGGGCACTGCAGGCTGAGCAAAGGATAGCCAGGTTATAGCTCTCTAGTGAGGTGGTCAGGCCTCAGGTGGTGAAAGTTCCATCTCTAGGAGAGCCAGGGCAGAGCAGCTTCAAGGGTCAACCTTCAATGGCCCAGAATTGCCTCACTCTTTGCTCACTCTGCTCATAGGCCAAGAGCCAGCCCACTGGATGGGACTCTGTGGGCCTTCAAGGTCAATTGATTGCAATCTCCTTGTGCCCCACCCCCAGCCCACTCCAGGCTTTAACATGTGCCTGTGACTTGAACCTCAGAGAGGTTGTTGGTTCTTTTCCAAGAAGCCCTGGATGCCCTACCCCTTCCCAGGGATTACCCTTTTCAGAATTATGGGTTCCTACATGTCTTACC
>JAQZBX010044903.1:0-21220 GCA_029593785.1 Cabassous unicinctus
AATAATAATAATAATTTTTTTGCCAGTAATCTGAATATTTTGACTATATAAAATAAAAATATTGCGAGAAAGGGATGTGGCTCAAGCAATTGGGCTCCCACCTACCATATGGGAGATCCGTGGTTTGGTTCCTGGTACCTCCTAAAGAAGACAGCAAGCTGGTGTGACATGCAGGCTCAGCAAGCTGATGCAACAAGATTTTGCAACAAGAGACACAAGAAGAAAAACATAATGAGAGACACAACAAAGCAGGGAGCAGAGGTTCCTGGTGCGTCCTGAAGAGGATGAGCAGGATAGTGAGCTGGTGCAATGTGCAGGCACAGCGAGGTGATGTGTCAAGATGATGCAACAAGAGAAACAAGAGGAAACATAATGAGAGACACAACAAAGCAGGGAATGGAGGTGGCTCAAGCGATTAGGTGCCTCCCTCCCACATCAGAGGTCCCAGGTTCGGTTCCTGGTGCCTCCTAAAGAAACAAAGAAGACAAACAGACACAGCAAGTACAAACAACCAGGGGATGGGGAGAGATAAGTAAAATAAACCTAAAAAAAAAAAGCTATTTTTATGTTTGTACAAAAACTAATTAAAAAATCATTTGACTAAAGTCAAAATTTCAACAAAATTCATTAACAGATAAAAATAAAGCAAAATGTTCCAAAGAATCTAATTTTCCACAATAGTTAGTTTCAAACACATACTTAAATAAACAAACTTTGTGCTACAAGAATAATCATCTTAGACCAAATCATCTTGGAATTACAATTTTTAAGATCAAGTCTTAAATATTTCAGAACATACTAGAATAAGATCTAATTATTCTTCCAGTTGATTACAGAAAATTAAAATCACAGAATTATTCCTGCTACCTGAACGTAAAGATTCTAATAACTAAATAAGTCTAAATTTGGGCTAAGACACAGTTGAAGAAATTAGTAGTGCTTAAGTTTTAAGTGATGTCTGATTTCATTATAAGTATAAATATTATCATAAATACCATATGTCTGTGATTCTGAATGTCAAATTACAGTATTTATTAACACCAGATGTCTGTGCAGGAAGCAATACTTGGTCTCCTATGAAGGATAATAAAGGAAGAACACATCTTTTCTAGAGAGGAGAAAATAATATTAAATGGAAATGATAGGTTAAAAAAAAAAAAAGACTGATCCCCAAAATAAAAGGGCCATTAATTGAGGACAGCAATAATATTACTCTTTAACACTTAAAAGTATTAGTCCAATTATAAGGAATAATATACCATCTCACTCTTATTTTGTATTATAATTATTATATATATATATATATATAGACACATATATAAAAATAGGGCTATTGTATGGTGACTAGGCAATTTTGTTATAAATCTTTAGTCTAAGTCACAGCATGCTTTAATTATTTATATCTTAACTGCTCATTTATACCTGAGCAAATTTTCATTAAGCATACAAATAATTTCCAAATGATGTAATAAAAATTCTGACTGCAGTATTTTATTTTTTTTTCTGAATTACATTTGAGATAAAGAAGCAGTCTGCTTTACCTATTTTAATACTAGTATACTCTGGGATCATATTATACAAATACATGTATAGAAATTTAAAAACATAGATTGCCCATGAGGAGACATTTAGTCTGTGTCATTGGTATATATTTGCAAAACATTCTAACACTGAAAATAAGAAATTTCAGGATTGGGCATGTTTAAAGATTTCTACTCTACTACAAGGATGCTGGCGTACTTCTACGTAAGTAAGTTTAGTGATGTCAATCAACTGATGGTAGGACTTCATCAATGAATTGCTTGATATCCATCATTTCCTAGTGACAATGAATTGTGCATCATGCCCTCATAGGTTTTGAAGGTTACAGTGGCCGGATTTACCAAAGTTTTTAGCCTTTCAGCAATAAGAGAACATTAGAAGAAGTAAAGGGTCACAATCTCCATGGCATTGGAGAATAGAAATCTTTTTTTTAGCACCATTGATAGGACCCTATGGAAATGAATCTCGAAGTGGAAGCTACCAACTGAGTGCAACGACACCTGCCAGTTTCTGTTATGTGGTAAGAGCAGTATATAAAAATAAAATTCCTTCCTGAGAAAATCCTCCCCAAATAATCCTGTTGGAAGGAATTCCATTCTTCGCCTCTTTGTCTATCAAAGTTTTCTGCTGCCTGCTTGATTCTTGCAAACAATATTTCACTATTCAAAATCAACTGAGATTGTATCTGTAAAATGAGATGTGGTGAGATATTGAATATAAGATGACACCCTATTTCCTGAGGTATAATTTGGGGGTGAGAATTTCTTGTGTTTATATTTGGGTGTATAAACTGTTTATTGGTATTGTTAGGAGATAATGTTGTTTTCTGTAATTATCTTTTACTTTAGAAGATTTATTTGATCACCTTTAAGCTAAAATAATGGTAAGAGCGTCCTAGTTTTTCTTTTGTTTTTTTTTTTTAGTTTGTGACAGCTGCTTTCTTTGTGACTGTATTTGATTATTTACAGGTGTAGCACTATTTCTTACAGTAGGATAGGATAGATAGGATAAAGAATGCTTAAATGGGAAATTGCCTGATATGACTAGGTCCTTAAGAACTATCAGAGTGTTGGTTTCTTTTGTTCTAAGAATTGCTTCTTCACTGGTCTAAGCCTGTTTATTCAAGATATTAAATTGATAAATGGAAACCACCAGGATTTTTATCCTGGGTTCCAGGTATGGGCTTCAAGGAGTTCATGATCCTCCTGAAATTTAAGGGGGTGAGGGGTGGAATAGCCTTAGCTTTTATCAGATACTCAGTGAGGTACTTCTTACAGAATATTATAGAGAAAAAAAGAATATTGTTGATTAACTTAAACACAACCGAAATAAAAATGCTGCCTTTCTAGCTTCCGTTACATTCCACATACTTTCACATGTAAGTATAAATTACTGTGAGAGGCTAAATGAATGCTTCTTATTCCTTGTCACCTGCAAACCATTCTCTAGCTTCTTGGTTTTTCACACACCATTCACATGCATGCAACTATAAAAGCTATTATTTATGAAGGCAGTATTTTGGCCTTAGAGAGATGACCACTTTTTAAATAAGGCTAACTTCTAAAGATGGTAACTTAGTAGTTACCCCTTGTTTCCATTTTTAAACTGCTTTACTTAATTTGTGAGAATCTGTTATTTGTTGATAATACAAGCAGATAAATATCTAAAAGAAGAAATACCTCTATGTGACAAAGTGTTATAAACTTTTAGTTTCAGTTAAGAAAAGATGGGAGAGGTGGGAAAGGGCCTTTGTGAATTTTTTGTTTCCAAGCTAAGGCTTTAATAAATACTTTTATTTAGAGTGAGCTGAACTAAATCTATGAGGTCTCTTTTAGTACTAGAATTTTATGTTTCCACATTAGAGTGGTTAGGCTTAAATTGCTCCTTTATTCTAGGCACACTATTGAGTTCTTTGGTATGTACAAAAGTGTGTGGTTGGGAAACTTATGAAATAAAAATCAAGATCCTGCCTCAGGAAGTGTACATGAGAATAATTTCAAAGGAACTATCAATAAATACAAAACCTTAGCTGTTAGAGGTATGTAATAACTGAGAGCTTAGATTGAACCTGGTGTGGCCTACTCTGCTGTACCGAGTCAAGTTAAGTCATTCTCTAGGAATGGAGGCCAATATTAAAGCCATTGTTCTCTCAACTTAACTATTTGGTGGGTTGTCACTCTTCACTCTATCTGGAGCAACTCTGACTCAGCCTCTCTAAAGTCCTTCCTATTGTCTGCAAGACCATGAGGCCGATAAGGCAACCTTAGACTGTGGTCAAATGAAAACAATAGCAGATTGTCCTCTTTCCTGGAAGTGCGGCAGTCAGTATTAAAGCTCAGCAAATGTGCCCCTCTGAACCAGTTTATTTATTGGCTCTACTCTTACCCCAAATGACATCAAGACTGTCTGATCAGGTGGTGGCTGCATGAGATTGCCCAGTTCCCTGTAAGTAATAAACTTTGAACTCCTTGTCTTCTCAATATGCCCCAAGTTACAGTGTTAAGTGGTTACCTCATTTCTTGATCATAGCCTTTATCTCTTCAACAACGTCATCATCATCAAGGTCAAAGTCACCCATTATTTCATATCTTCTGACCTTCCTTAGAAGTCTAAGTTTTGAAGCATTGGCCTTTTATTTTTTTATGGCATAGATCATGTCATATGTCCCCTTGGTCCTTTAGAGGTCTCCCCCCCCTTCTACCAACATAGAGTATCTACAAATATATCCTTTGTCAGGTATTTTATATGTTTCTGATTTTTGCACGATCCTGAAAGCATTAAACAAGTTCTGTTTTCTAGATAAGGAAACTCAGATTCCAAGGGGTTAAATGACTGTTTCACAGAGAGTAAGTGGTAGAAATGGAATTGAGCACCAGGTCTATTTGTACTCTTCCAGGTATACAATGTTGCCTCCCCATTTGAAAAATATCCTGATTCTTGTGAAATTTTAACTTTGTGCTCCAGTTTTTCTTCTTTACTTGATACTTTCCCCAAATTTTGTGGCAGCCTATCTGTTTTATAGTTATACTTAAAACATTTACTTAGCATATTAAAATTAATTTTCAACATTTATTATTTTCATAATTTCATTAAGAATATATCATTGGTGTAAGACATTATTAAAACCACCTTCTAACATAGATATTTTTATTGATACATCCTGTCTTTTTTTTTTTTAAGTTGCTGATGAGGCCAGTGTGGGAGGTAGGAGTGGACTTTCATATTTCTAATACTGTTGTATTGTGTCTGTGACATCATTTGTACCATTACTAAATTCCCTTCAACTTGGAGTCACAGAAGATGATCTAGGAGAGGAATGATACTATTTTGCCAAAAATCTTCTCACCTATTTCACAAAGACTGAGAAACTGACTAAAGATTTATGATGGTTAATTTACAGTAGAGCTCAGAATTTACAGTAGGAGTTCAGAATCCTTAATCAACAGTTAAAAATATTAACATAATTTAAAGAACAGTTGATGCAAGAGCATCAATATATGAAGGCCTCACTGTGAATACATATTAAGTTATTCAAAGGATAAATTCATCTTGAGGTGAAAATTGGAGAGAACATTCTTGCCTTCCCCAGGGTGAGAGGAGTAAAATTATGCCCAAATCATAAATGTAACAGGATACACTGGAATCCATTAGGGCCTCAGCTGTTTGGATGCTGCTGCCACAGCTCCTGGCCTATTTCCTGCCACAGTATAAAGCTGTACTTTCTGTGTGCTGTACAGCTCTGGGGTGCCATTCATATTCAACACTGTAAGGGTGGATGGTGCACCTGGAATTGTGCAGTGCTGCAGCCCTGGGTATGGCAGCAAGTGAGCAAACAAGATCCTTTCTCTCATGGAACTTATAATACAATGGGAATGAAGCACAGTAGTTCAGGACAATAAGTGGTAAAGAGGTAGACAATCAAGAATATTTCAGACATGGGTGGGAGCTATAAAGAAAAGAAAATATGGTGACAGAGTGTCTTGGGTAGGAAAGACTCTATTTTAGATTGGGTTTAAAATTAATGACCTATATCTTGTTGGCTATTTACTTCTTGCACTACGTATATTTTATACTCACCAACTCTCTCATTAAATAATTCTGAGTGGAGGTGAGACTTCCTTCTGCCAAATTCCTGTCAAAATTGTGCTCTTTTCTGTAGGAACTAAGGAATTAAAAATTAAGGTGTTTCTCAAGCAAGCAGCTTTCAGTGGTGGAAAGTGAGAGACTGTGGTTTCTTAAGTTGTATGCCAAAATGAAATTTAAAAAAATTAATTGCTGGCCCATAGCATATAAAAAGACATTTCAAAATCCATTTGGGAGAAAAAATGTGATATGGTGTGTCTTGGTTTGAATCTTTAGTGGACCCCAGAAAATCTTTTTCTTAAAGTGAACCTATTCCTGTGCCTATAGACCCATTGTAGATGGGGCCTTTTGATTAGATTCAGTTATGGGATCTTTTGATTAGATCACTGTCGATTATATCATATCTGTTAAGTGACTTTGATTAGATTGCAGGACCCAGGTGGGTCTTAATCCTTTACTGGAGTCCTATGTAAACTAAGGAGAGATGAAAGGGTAGCCATTTTACCCTACCATGTGAGAGAGGACTCCAGGATTGCCTGCAGCCACAGAAACACAGAGAAACCCAACGAGGAGAAGGGAGAGCTGAGCCATATGCCTGAACACCCACAGCTGAGCTCAGGGAGAAAGTGAGCCTGGAGGAGAAGGCAGAGGCCGGCTGCCATTTTGTCTTGCCATGTGGCATGAGTCTAGGATTGCCAGCAGCCGAACTTTGGTCAGATAACATCTCTGATGATGCCTTGATTTGGATATTTTAATAGCCTTGGAACTGTAAGCTTCTACCCTAATAAATTCCCATTATAAAAGCCAACCCATGGTGCTCATAGAGGCTGAAGATAGAGAAATTGGAATGATTCTCTCCTTAATTATCTTTGTCTAATTGTTGTCCATACTAAAAAAAAAAAAGTCACTAAATATCCCTGAGTTTTTCATCTGTATTGATCCTCTTTTTGTCTCTCGTTGTCTTTCTCTGCTTCTCTGTCAGCACTCTAGTTGAGGTCCTTATTACTTCAGCCTGGTCTATTTTAATAGCCCCCCTTGATACCTCTACCTCTAGTCTACCTGATAGTTTTTCTGATATTTCTGATAATTCTCTTCTCTGCTATAAAGCCTTTTAAAGATGTTTCTCCACTCCAGGATAAAGGCCAGATTCTTTGCCTTGGCATCTGATGGCTTCTGTGGTCTGGTCCCAACCCACCTTTCCAAATTTATCCCTGCTTTTAACCAGTACAGACCTTTGACTCCCTCCAGCCTTTGTATTCCTCTTCCTTTTGTGCTGTTGCTCAAGCTGCTGTCTGGAAAACCTGGGCTTTTCCTATTTTGTTTGTTTAAATCCTGTTTGATATTCAAAGTCCCATTTAAGTAGGTCATTTCTCTTTTCTTTCTGACTGCTTTGAAGATTTTGCTTTGTCTTTGGTAGTCTGTGGTTTGCTTATTCCTAAGCAGGAAATTCTTTCCCTTCCTCCCTCCCTTCCTTCCCTCCTTTCTTTGGGTTTCCTAGTTCTGAAGAGTGATATCAGGAAAATTCTATTATTATTATTATCTTCTTGCTATTTATTGATTGGCAGTAAAACCAAGGGGAGGAATTTAACTCATAAGATGGGAAAGAAGTACAAATTCTATCTTATCTTACTTTAGCCCATAGTACACCTGGTTCCTTAACAAGTATGCTTTTTCAGTTGTTCTTAATTAAACAACAATACATGTCTTCTTGTATTTAGATTTGGAATGATTGGGAAATCCAGCAAAAATATTAACAGACGAATACTTTCTAAATTAAATACAATTAATTTTTTTTTTAATTTAAAAATTTATTATTTGTATCAATGTTATAAGTTATTCCGTTAACCACTACAGTAACAGTAGATCTGCTTTGTTCAGTGGTTACATTCTCTTCCCCCCATTTTTATTAATTCCTCAAGCTTGAGGGTTTTGGGATGATTCTGCTCTGACTGCTTCAGGTTGAGAAGGGGCGTAGATATTATGTGGCAGAGGATTGGTATTGGTTTGCTTACAGTTAAAGATACTCCTTGTTTTGGAGGTGGGACTGGTCCATCCTTATTGTTTTGTTGTTTATCCAGGGCAAGTTGGAAGAACTGGAAAATAGGAGTTGACTGCCTTTCTGCTCAGTTTCAGGGTTTAACAGGTATATGAACAATCTGAAGCCTTTTGGTGTCTGAGAACTATACTTAACAGGTAAATAGAAAATTATAGGTTCAGAAAAAAGGACTGGAAAAATTGTGATTAAGGAATTTATAGATGAGTATACCTATGTTATATTGGGGAAACAAATTTACATATATTCCCAGATAGGGCCCACTGAGGGAGTGTTGATTTCATAAAGCCATGTGGCTTGACTATGGTGTCCCGATGCCCCTAGGGCCCTCAGGAGCACTTTTGTTTAGGCTTTGTTTACTGTGGCAGTTTGTGAAGTCTGGCTGAGATCTGCATAAGCATAACCTTCGAAATGATCTCTTAACCATAAAAATTTTATATTACTTCTGGGAAGATGGCAGATTAGAAAGACACAGGACTCTCTCCTTTCCCAGAAAAATAGCTAGAGGACTGGCAGAAATGGCCTTGGAAAAAAAAGTTCTAGGGTGTAGGACACCAGGGGATGCCCAGACAAGAGAGGCACAGAAAAGGAACCTCGAAAGTTAAGGGGGCAGCCCGGATCTACCTCCCCAGGAAACTGGAGAGAGGGACATAGCTTAAGGCTGATTAAACATTTGACCCACAAATTTGGTCTGTGTTCCAGGAGCCCTTCCAGGCTGGGGGTAGGGGTGGGGTGGGCACACCATTGTTTACCCTGGGACCTAGCATGGGACTAAAGAAATCAACCCTCTTGGAAGTGGATCTGCAACACATTACTGGGTCCAGGCCCAGATTTGAGCAACTAACAGGGACCTAAAGACCTAGAACAGGGTGAACCAAGAATGAAAGAACAGCAAAAATTCAGTCTCCTGCCACTAAATCCCTACAAAAGAGAGAGAAATTGAACAACAGAGTAAACTCATAATAGATGCCTAGACATCAGCAAAAAATTACAAGGCATACTAAGAAAATGGAAGAAATGGCCCAAGCAAAGGAATATATCAAAGACCCATATGAGACACAGAATTTGAGATAATCAACAAGATTCATACAATTTTCCAAAATCAAGTTAATGAGTTTAAAGACAATGTGGCTAAAGAGATAAAGGATATCAAGGAAACACTGAGCAAGGACAAAGAAGAATTTCCAAACCTGATTAGAAAAGTAACTGAGCTCATGGGAATGAAAGACATGATAGGTGAGATCAAAAACACATTAAAGGCATACAGTAGCAGACTCAAAGTGATAGAAGAAAGAATAAGTAATACAGATCAGTTGAAATTGAAGAAAGAAAAGAATGGAAAAAATTGAGCAAGGGCTCAGAGAGTTGAATGATAAGCCAAAACGCAACACTGTACATGTTATGGGAGTTACAGAGGGAGAAGAAAAGGGAAAAGGGGCAGAAAGAGTATTTAAGGAAATGTGGATGAAAATTGATTTATAGATTCAATGCAGTACCAATGAAAATTCCAACAGCCTACTTTACAGAAATAGAAAAGGCAATTATCAAATTTATTTGGTAGGGAAAGTGCACCTGCATAGCCAAAAGTATCCTAAAAAAGAAGAGCAATATGGGAGGAATTTCACTGCCTGACCTTGAAACATATGATAAAGCTACAATGGTCAAAACAGCATGATATTGACATAAAGATAGACACATTGATAAGTGGAATAGAATTGGGTGTCCAGAAATAAATTCTTACCTCTACAGCCAACTGGTTTTTGACAAACCTACCAAGTCCATGTTAATGGAACAAAACAGTTTTTCAACAAATGGTGCTGGGAGAACTGGCTATCCATAACCATAAGAATGAAAGAGGACCTCTATCTTACTCCCTATACAATATATGGATCAAAGAAATAAATATAAAAGCCAGGACCATAAAACTACTAGAAGAAATGTAGGGAAGCATCTTAAAGATCTTGTGGTAGGTGGTGGTTTCCTGGACCTTATACCCAAAGCACAAGCAACAAAAGATAAAATAGATAAATGGGACCTCCTCAGAATTAAACACTTTTGCACCTAAAAGGACTTTGTCAAAAGGGTGAAAAGGCAGCTGGTTCAAAGAGGAAATATTTGGAAATCACATATCTGATAAGGGTTTAATATCTATGATATGTAAAGAGATGCTATGACTCAGCAATAAAAAGACAATGCGATTAAAAAATGGGCAAAAGACTTGAATAGACATTTGTCCAAAGAAGAAATATAAATGCCCAAAAAACGCATGAAAAAATGTTCAACATCATTAGCCACTTGGGAAATGCAAATCAAAATTACAATGAGATATTTCACACCTAGTAGAATGGCCACTATTAAAAAGACAGAAAACTACAAGTATTGGAGAGGATGTGGAGAGATAGAAACATTTATTCACACTTGGTAGGAATGTAGAATGGTACAGCCACTGTGGAGGACTGTTTGGCAGTCCCTAAAGAAGTTGAATATAGACTTGCCACGTGACCTGGAGATACCACTACTGGGCAGAACTGAGAGCAATGACACAAACAGATATCTGCACACTGATTTTCATAGCAGTGTTATTCACCATTGCCAAAAGATGGAAACAACCAAGGTGTTCATTAACCGATGAATGGATAAATAAACTGGTATATACACACGATGGAATATTATGTAGCTGTAAGAAGAAATGAAGTCGTAAACCACATGACAATATAAATGAACCTGGAGGACAGTGGTTGTAAGGGAAAGTCTAATGTCATGTTAATTACTAAAAGGAAAGGTAAGAAATGTAACATGGGACTGTATATCATAGTAAAAGCTCATGTGGAATACAAATATAGGTGATATTGCATGTGTAAGATTGTTTTTGTTTAAAATTGAACAAATGTACGTTAGTGTTATAAGATGTTAATATCAGACAAAAATTATGCTAAGTAAAAGAAACCAGGCACAAAGTACCATATATTGTATGATTTCACTTATTTAATATGTAAATACAAATCAATTTATAAAGATGAAATTAGATTAGTGATTATGTAGGGCTGAGGAAGGATAGAGGGATTGAGAGGTGACTGCTAAGGGGTGTGGATTTTTTCTTTTTAGAGTGATGAAATTATTCTTAAACTTGTTTCATGATGAATACATAATGTTGTGCTACTGTGTGGGCCTCTGTCTATCCAGAAAACATACCTATGGCAATCAGGATGATACCTTTATATCTTATTGAAGTATCTAGCTATATAACTTTCAATATATTCAGAAGAACCTGTCTGTCGGGACACCTAACCATATCCTAGCTTTACCTTCTTAGGTTATGGTAATTGACAGGTAAAACATATATTATATTCTTGCCTTGTTCTCATGTAAAGTTCTTCACATGTATTTCAGAGAAACCTCAGAGTAAAACAGAATAACGGACAAGGAAATTTGGTTGTTTCTGCAATGTATAACATTTTTCTAAGAATAAAATATGCAACGTTCCCATAACCCTCCTCCACCCTCCCCCATTTTTGACAATTAACGTTGGTGTGGTACCTTTGTTACAGTTGATACAAGGTTGTTAAATGGTTACTGTTAACTAAAATCCATATTTTACTTTGCATTTTTCCCCAATATAACACTCCCCTATAACACCCTGTACAAGTGCATGTCTTTGTTATAGGTCCTGAGAAAACATCCTTATATTTGTATTATTAACCACAATCCTTGGCCATCCCTCATTATTTTTTTCAGAATAATGCCTTTTCCCTTTGCTCTTTATTAGTTTCTCAAGCTTCAACAAGACATAGTTTAAACTTTTCGCTTGCTATTCCACGTCTTTCTTTTGTATTTTTGATAAATTTATCTTTCTGTATTGCATTCTTGAAAGTTTGTTTGGATTTTTCTTTTGGCTCACCAATTCCTTAAGACCTAAATTGATGGTAATTGCAAACTTTTAATTCTCTACTTGAGGATTTTTTTTTTTTGGAACCACATAGCATGAATTTTACCACAAAACCATGTGAGAACTATTTGTTGGTTAGTTGTTTATAAATTCTCAAGGGAGAATTTCTACACTCTAAAGAGTTCAAGGAATTTCTCTTATGGTGCAGCAGGTTTATTCTGAACTCATTCTTGAGGGTATAGCCCTCTGAGGTTTCAGTTTTATTCAAGAATCTGTTAAACTCACCATCTTGAATGGTTCTTCTCTGTGTCGTTGCATGTAATCATTACAGTGGATCACAAGGTGACCAGGGTTCTGGTTTCTGTGCTTTCCTACCTCCCAGGATTCTCACTCCGCCCTGACCCCCACCCACCCTGAGATGGCTCCCTCGTCTGTTTGCTCTCTGTTTTTGCTCATTGTCTGCTCATTGTACTTGCTCATTTTTTTTCATCTGTTTTGTTTCTTCTTTAGGAGGCACTGGGAACCGAACCAGGACCTCCCATGTGGGAGGTGGGCGCCCAAGTGCTTGAGCCACGTCTGTTCCCTGCTCATTTTTTGTTTTTGCTCCCTGTCTGCTTGTTTTTTGCTCGCTGTCTTGCTCGTTGTTTTGCTCAATGTCTGCTCATTGTTTTTGCTCGATGTCTGCTCGTTGTTTGCTTGTCTTCTTTAGGAGGCACTGGGAAACCCAGGACCTCTTATGTTTGAGGCGGGCACCCAACAGCCTGAGCCATATCCACTCCCTCACTTTTATTTTGTTTTGGTCTCTGTAAATTTCTTTATTGTAACTTCACTGATATATTTTTAAAAAGATGTTATATTTTATTCTTCTTTATTTTCATTATGAAATTAGTTTAAGGTATCTAGTGTGTCAACTGTAGAAATGGAAGACCTTAATTTTGTGGCTGTGTTTTTATTTATTTTTATTTTTATTTTTTTTAAAGATTTATTTATTTGTTTATCCCCCCCTTGCTGCTTGTGCTTGCTGTGTCTATTCGCTGTGTGTCTTCTCCGTGTCTGCTTATCTTCCCCTTGCTGTGAGGTCCCGCTGCATCAGCCCCTCGTGCCGTGCGGGCCGGTCTGCCCTCACAAGGAAGCCCCAGGAAACGAACCCGGGGCCTCACACATGGTAAACGGGGCCTCTATCGGTTGAGTCACACCAGCTTCCTGTTGTGAGGGCTTGCTGCATCAGCCCACTAGGCTGCGCGGGCCGGCCTGCCCTCACAAGGAGGCCCCGGGAAGCGAACCCGGGGCCTCCCATATGGTAAATGGGGGCTCTATCGACTGAGCCACTCCCGCTTCCCTGTGGCTGTGTTTTTAATAGTTGCTCTTAATACATGAGGTGGGAGACATTTAGGACAGAGCTAGAAAAATTATTAAAATCCAGGTGCAACTTCATTTCCCCTTTTTATCTGAAGGTCTGTTGTGCACAGTCGGATTAAGTCAGGAATGATGTAGAGAATAATTTCTTCTAAAATGCTTTCTTATTTGGCTGAAACTTTGATGTCTTTGAATATAGACTTCATTGAGACATTATTTCTTGAAAGGATATTAATATTCGTTGATTGATTATTTAATTCAGTCTTCTTTTCTATATCATTTAATCATAGAATTTTACCTTTCAAAGTAGGATTTGATTCTCCCCGTTCTAAGAGGATATTTTTTGTAACCTGATGTCTGCCATGCACTCATCTGATGTTCCTGAGAGAGGCTCTGATGTACCTTTGTCCTTTTATCCAATGTTATTTCACTTGTGTCTTAATTAGGAGAATATTATTTGTAAGTGAAAATAGTTGTGTTTAGTAGGATATGCCAGTGATGCAAAAATGAAGCCTGTCTCTTCAAAATATGCTTATTGTTACAGTTTAAATGTACAGCCTGCAGGTATGTAAAAGCATTTTAACAATTTGGAGGTTCAGCTAGTTCTGTACTGTGAGCATGCAAGAGTGAGAAGTATCACTATGTGATAGAAATAAGCACAGGCATGTAATTTGTACATGTGTCACTCACTAACTAAACAAATCATGCAGTTTGAGGTGAACTTAAATTTTCTGTTTTTGAGATCCCACATTATAAATTTTGCTGAGGGGGCCTACTATCTATATTGTCGATATAATGCAAATAGCCCTTCCTGTCCCATCCCTGACTGCATGGCTACATTAAAGCGCAGTTTCCTGGAAACAGCAATACATTTGGATGTTACTTAAACTAATGAATATTTTTCTTAGCATGTATTACGGTGCTCAGCAAATATTAAATGGAATTGATGTTGGTTAAAATTGGTAGAATTCTCAAGTTATGATCATCAGAGTAGGGATAACAGTTGCCTGATAAGTATTTTGAGATCCTGAAAATTGCTTAGTGTGTTTTAAATATTTGCCACAAAAGGAACCAGGAACATCGTAAGCATGCCAACTGGATTAATAGCACAGATCTGTCAGCTGCATGCTTATATAAGACCATATTATGATTAGAAATTTAAAAATTTGGAGGATTTAGAAATGTGTGTTATTATTATTTTGAATAGCTGTCTGGAGGTTTTAATTTTGTAAAATGCATTAGCATAACAGACCTTCATATTTAGTTATGAAAGAAATACTCTTTGTATTTTAAATATTGTAATGTTTATTTTGAATTGGTGTTTGTGGAAATAGTTTCTAAGGAGAACAATGGTTTGCATCCTACATTATAAATATTTTCAGAATTTTATGATTTTTAATTCCTAAACATCCACTATTTATTAGTTTTGGGTCAAAATTTGGGAACCTAGACCTCTCTGTGTGTTTTTTTTGTTTGTTTGTTTGTTTTTTTTACAGTTATATTTTTTTCACTTAGTGAGTACATGTCTATATGTGGATAAATTGTGTCGTCTTTGTTTATGCAGAGGATTTTAATAATTGGGGCAATCACTATCATTGAAAACCTACTATGTAATTGGAACTTTTCTAGGTGCTGGGGATGCAACATTGAACCAAAGTCCCTGTTCCCATGGTATTTATATTGTATGGGGGAGGGAAAAATAGATACTAAACAAATAATTATGTCAGTTGAAGGGTTTTAGGAAGAAAAATAAAGCTGGGAAAGGAGATGGAGTGATTGTGAGTTTCTTGTTTTGTTTTTTTTTTTTTAGTTAGGATGAAGTCAAGAAAGGTATTCTCTGATATGGACATGTTTGGTGACTGAAGAATCCAGCCATGTGGAGGGGAGAATGTTCCTGAGGAGGAAAATGTCATGAGCAGAAGAAAGTACAGTTGTAAAGGCTTTGACTCGAGACTGTATTTCACGTGTTTGAGCTACAGAAAAGGGATGGGTATGGCTGGAGAAGAGTGAGCAAGGAGGAAAATTATAGAACATGAGCTCAGAGAGGTAGTAGAGGGCTAGATCACGTGAGACCTTTGTAGGACATGATAAGTACTTTGTATTTTGCTTTGAGTGAGGTGAAAAGGCACTTGAGGTTTTGAGCAGAGAAGTAACATGATCTGACTTACAGTTTGGGAAAATCCTGCTTGTTGATGTGTGAAGAATTTACTGCAGAGGACATAAGAGGATACAGGATGAATAGTCAGAAGGCTATTGCAGAAGTTTAGGCCAAAATATGTAGGCTTGGACTGGGGTGGAAGCAGTGGAGGGGTAAGAAGTGGTGGGATTCTGGATATATTTCAAAAGAAGAGCTAATAAATTTATTTATGGATTAGATATGAATTAGACAGAAAGAGAGGCCTTAAGGATTATTCCATTGATTTTGACCTGAGTTGCTAGTAATTTAGAATTATTGTTTACTGAAATGGGGGTCTATTTCTGGACTCACAGTTCTATTCCACTGATCGGTGTGTCTATCTTTATGCTAATACCATGATATTTTGGCCACTGTAGCTTTGTAATATGCTTCAAAGTCAGGCAGTGAGAGTCTTCCTACTTAACTCTTCTTTTTTAGGATGTTTTTGGCTTTTTGGGTCCCCTTTTCCTTCCAGATAACCTTGGTAATTGCGTATTCTATTCGTGTAGAGTAGCCTGTTGGAATTTTGATTAACGTTGCATTGAAGCTATAAATCAGTTTGCGTAGGATTGACATCTTCTTGATATTTAGTCTTCCAATCCATAAACACAAAATGTCTTTCCATTTGTTTATGTCTTCTTTTTATTTCTTTTAGCAGTATTTGATACTTTTCTGGATACAGGTCCTTTACATCTTTGGTTAAATTAATTCCTAGGTATTTGAGTCTTTTGTTGCTATTGTAAATTGAAATTTTTTTTTTGCCGGTTTCATCCTTGGATTGTTCAATACTTGTGTATAGAAAAATTACTGATTTTCACATGTTGATCTTGTATCCTGCCACTTTGCTGAACTTGTTTAGTTGTTCAAGTATCTTTATAGTAGATGTTTCAGGAGTTTCTAAATACAGGATCACGCGAATAGTGAGAGTTTTACTTCTTCTTTTCCTATTTAGATGTCTTTTTTTTCTCTCCCTGTCAGTTGCCCTAGCTAAAACTTCTAGCACAATGCTGAATAAAGTGGTGACAGTGGGCATCCTTGTCTTGTTCCCGATCTTAAAGGGAAAGCTTTCAACCTTTCCTCATTGAGTATGGTGTAGGCTGTGTTTTTTTTTCATATATGCCATTTATCATATTGAGGAAATTTCCTTCTATTTCTGTCCTTCAAAGTGTTTTTATCAAGAAGGGATGCTGGATTTTGTTGAATGCCTTTCCTGTGTCGATTGAGATGATCATGTGTTTTTTTTTTCCCTTCAGTTTGTTAATATGGTTTATTACATTAATTGATTTTCTTGCGTTGAACTACCCTCACCTACCAGGAATAAATCCCACTTGGTCGTGGTGTGTAATTCTTTTAATTTGCTGTTGAATTCTATCTGCAAGTTATTTTGTTGAGGTGGTTGCGTCTATGTATTTTCCTTTCCTTGTAATAACTTTATCTGGCTTTGGTATTGGAGTTATTCTTGGCTTTGTAAAATGTGTTGCATAATTTTCCCTCCTTCTTAATTTTTTGGAAGAGTTTAAAAAGGATGCTGTTAATTCTTCTTGGTAGAATTCACCTGTGAAGCCATCTAGTCCTGTACTTTTCTTTGCTGGGAAACTTTTGATGACTGATTCAATCTCTTTAAATGTGATTGGCTTGTTGAGTTCCTATATTTCTTATAGAGTCAATGTAGGTTATTTGTGCCTTTCTAGGAATTTGTCCATTTCATCTAGGTTGTCTAATTTGTTGGCATACAGATTCTCATATCTTCTTATGATCCTTTTTATTTCTGTGGGGTCGTTGTAACTTCCCGCCTTTCATTTCTGATTTTATTTATTTGTATCTTTTCTCTTTTCTTCTTTGTTAGTCTAACACAGAGTTTGTCAATTTTATTGATCTTCTCAAAGAGCCAGCTTTTGGTTTTGGTGATTTTTCTCTATTTTTGTTCTCAATTTCCTTTATTTCTGCTCTAATCTTTATTATTTCTTTCTTTCTGCATGCTTTGGGATTGGTTTGGTGTTCTATTTCTAGTTCCTCCAGTTCAGTTACAGCCTTGATTGCTCTTTCTTCTTTTTTAATATAGGCGTTTAGGCTCTAAATTTCCCTTTCAGCATTGCCTTCACTATATCCCTTTAGTTTTGATAAGTTGTGTTCTCTTTTTCATTTGTCTTGAGGTATCTACTAATTTCTCTTACAATTTCTTCTTTGACCCACTGATTGTTTAGGAATGTGTTGTTTAGCCTCCACACATTTTCAAGTTTTCCTCTTCCCAACTATTATTGATTCCCAGCTTTATTTCATTATGATCTGAGAAGGTGCACTGTATAATTTCAAACTTTAAAAATTTATTGTGTCTTGTTTTGTGACCCAACATGTGGTCTATTCTGGAGAACGATCCATGTGCACTTGAGGAGAATGTATATCCTGCAGTGTTTGGGTGCAATGTTCTGTATAGTCTGTTAGGTCTAGTTCATTTATCATATTATTCAAGTTTTCTCTTTCCTTATTGGTCTTCTGTCTAGTTGTTTTATCTATTGGTGAAACTTGTTTATCGAAGTCTCTATTATAATTTTAGTTGTGTCTATTTCTCCCTTCAGTTTCCCCTTTGTCTCTCATAGCAGCTGTTTATTTTATTTCATTTTATTTTATTTTTTTAGGGGGTACCAAGATTTGAACCTGGAACCTTGTACACGGGAAACAGGCGCTCAACCACTTGAGCTACATTTGCTCCCCTCTCGTAACAGCTTTTTGATTAAGACTATTTTGTCCTGTATTGGTGTAGTTACCCCAGCTCTCTTTTGGTTACCTTTTGCATTGATTATCTTTTTCCAGCCTTTTACTTTCAACCTATTTGTGTCTTTCGGTCTCTTGCAAACAACATATAGTTTGATCGTGTTTTTTTTATGCATACTGCCACTCTTTGTCTTTTGATTGTGGAGTTTAATTCATTAACATTCAGTGTTATTACTTTAAAGTCAGTATTTAGCCATTTGTCCTTTGGTTTATCTATGTGTTATATCATTTTTGTATTTCTTTTCCTTTATTATGGCCTCCTTTTCTGTATTGTTGATCTTCTGTGAGTACCCCATTGATACCTTTTTCATTTCCATTTCCGTATATTTTAAAAATACTTTCTTTGTGGTTACCCTGGGGTTTGTATTATACAACCTATATCTATAACCTACTAATTTAAAAAGATTCCAACTTCTAAACCACACTCATTCTCTGCTCCCATATCCCTTCATTTCCCCTCTTCTTATTGTTTAAAGTAGCTTTGTTGAGATATATTCACATACCATACAACCCATAAAAAGTGTACATTAAGTGGCTTTTAATATAATCACAGAGTTGTCCATTCATTACCACTACTGATTTTAGAATATTTTCATTACTCCAAAAAGAAAAACCCTCTATCCCTTAGCAATGACCTCTCAATCCTTCTATCCTTCCCCTGCTGTACATAACCGCTAATCTGATTCCATCTCTATAAATGTATTATATTTATTTTTTATATAAATGGAATCAAACAATACGTAGTACTTTGTGTCTGGTTACTTTCACTTAGTATATTAGTCAGCCAAAGGGGTGCTGATGTAATTTACCAGAAATCGGTTGGTTTTCATAAAGGGTGTTTATTTGGGGTAGAAGCCCACAGTTACCAGGCCATAAAGCATAAATTACTTCCCTCACCAAAGTTTATTGTCACGTGTTGGGGCAAAATGGCTGCTGGTGTCTGTGAAGATTCAGGGCTTCCTGGGTTCCTCTCTTCCCAGGGCTTGCCTCTCTCCAGGCCCAGCTGCTCTATTACCTCCACAAGGCCAGCTGTAGACTATTAGGCAAATGGCTTGTTTCTCTTCCTGATGCCTTCTCTCTTTCCTTGCGACCAGGGTCCTCTATATTTTTACTTGCCGAGGCTCCAGCTCAAGATTCCGCATCAGAATTTCAGCATCAAAACCCCAATACTCCTCTGCTCTGCCATGTAGTTTTATCTCTGAGTCCTACTGACGTGACCCAATCAAAGTCCTAATCATAACTTAATCATGCCCAGAGGAACAGATCAGTTTACAAGCATAATCCAATATCTATTTTTGGAATTCATAACTATATCAAACTGCCACACTTAGCATAATGCTTTTTTGTTCATTGTAATTTTTTTTTTAATTAGAGAAGTCTCAGATTTGCAGAAAAATCATGTAAAATTACAGCACTCTCATATATCCCCCTAGTGAAACTTTTCATTATTGTGGTACCTTTGTTAAAATTGATGAAAGAATACTAAAATATTTCTATTAACTATAGTCCACAGTTTACATTAGGTGTATTTTCCCCATATACCCCTCTGTTATTAACACCTTGTAATAGTGTCATATATCTGTTATAATTCATGAAATAGCATTCTCATATTTGTACTATTAACCATATTCTACTGACCACAACAAGGGTTCACTCTTTAATACAGTCTATGTATTGTTTTTGTCCCACATTATGTCTTTATATTTTGTGTGTCTATTATCAGGAAGTATTATGATTTCTTATTCAAATGTATTCTAACTCTTGTAGGAATTAAAAAATAAAGTTATATATTGAGGAAAAAGTAGTATTGGGTTTTGCATTTGACCATTTAGTTACCTTTACTGAAGATCTTCACTTCTTCACAGTGCTTTAAGCCACTCTTTACTGTCATTTCCTTTCAACCTGAAGGAGGACTCCCTTTAGCAATTCTTGTAGGGAAGGTCTTTTGTTGATGAACCCTCAGTTTCTGCTTATCTGTGAATGTTTTAAACTCATCCTCATTTTGAAGGACAGTTTTGCTGGATAAGGGATTTTTGGCTGTCAGTTTTTCTCTTTCAGTACCTTAAATATATCATACCACTGTCGTCTTGCTTCTATGGCTTCTGATGAGAAATTGGCACTTAATCTTATTGAGGGTCACTTATGTGTGATGAGTCACTTTTCTCTTGTTGCTTTCAGAATCCTCTATCTTTGGCTTTTGATGTTCTGATTAGTATGTGTCTTGGAGTGGATTCATTAGTTTTTTTTTCTGTTTGAAGTCTGTTGGCATTTCTTGGACTTGTATATTTATGCCTTTTATGAAAGTTGGAAATTTTTCAGCCATCATTTCCTTAAAAATTCTTTCTGCCCGTTTTCCCTTCTCTTTTCTTTCTTGGAGTCCCATGATGCTTGTATTGGTATGCTTCATGCTGTGACTTAAATCGTTAGACACTGCTCGATTTTTTTCCTTCTTTCTCTAGTTGTTCTTCTGATTATGATTTTGATTGTCCTATTTTTTAGTTTGCTGATTCTTTCTTCTGCCTGTTCAAATCTGCTATTGTATTCCTCTAGTATATATATATATATATATATATATATTTTTTAAAAACAATTTATTGAAGTATATCATTCATACATGAACATACATAAACTATAAGTGTTCAGTAAACATCATGAACTTACAAAACAAGCATGTATAACATCATACAGGGCTCCCACACATCCTCCCCCCACAAACACCCTGCATTGCTGTGAAACATTTGTTAACAAATCATGAAAGAGCATTGTCAAAGTATTACTACTAATTATAGTCCGTATCTTCCTCCCCTATAAATTTTTTAAGTATCTATTTATTTATTTATTTACTTACTTTTATCCATTTTTACCCCCCACTCCATTTTTGTTGTTTCTGTGTCCATTCACTGGGCAGCTCTCTGTGCCCATTTCCTGCCCTCTCTTCTTGTCCTTCTCCTCCTGTCGTCACTGGGATTCGATCCTCGGAATCTTTGATGTGGGAAAGAGGCATCCTACTGCCTATGCCACCTTAGTTCCTGGTTTTTCGGTGCATCTCGTCTTGAATCTCCCTTGTGTCACTCTCCTATTACATCATCATCTTGCTGCATGGCTCGCGGGGACTAGCGGCGCACCTGCATGCAAGGCCTGACAGCACACCCACAGATGGGGCCGGGCGGCTCACCTGCTCATGGGGCCTGGCGGTGCACCCACATGTAGGGCCTGGTGGCTCCCCTGCTCGTGGGGCCTGGCGGCGCACCCGCGCACAGGGCCTGGTGGCCCACGTGCCTTCTATATTTTTCTTTTTTTTATTTTTACTGGGAGGTCCTGGGGCTCAAACCCAGGTCCCTCCATATGGGAG
>JAQZBX010044904.1:0-21218 GCA_029593785.1 Cabassous unicinctus
AATTCTCTGTCTGTTTCCTGTGCTCTCTTTTCATCCTTCTCCTCCTGTCTTCACCGGAATTCGATCCTGGAAAACTCTGATGTGGAAGAGAGGTGTTCTGCCACCTGTGCCACCTTAGTTCCTGGTTTTTCAGCACATCTTGTCTTGGCTCTCCCTGTGTCTCTCTCCTGTTACATCATCATCTTGCTGCGTGGCTCAGTGGGGCCTGGGGGTTCGCCCACTCACGGGGCCTGAGGGCCCACACGCCTTCTATATTTTTTCTTTATTTTACTGGGACAGAAGCCCAACCATTTGAGCCACATCTGCCCCCTGGCATGTTGTCTTTACATGAAGAGACTCCATTCTTGTTTATGAGCTTGTTAAGATTTACCTTCAGTTCATGGGTGGAATTTGTAACTTGGAATTCCAAAATTTAAAGCCATGGTCAAAACTTTTTTAAGAAATCCAGAGCCACTTGAAAAAATATGGTAGGGCTGATTCTTGAGACTATGGACAAGCCACAATTTTCTCTTGGGCTCAAAACAATATATAGAGGAACGAAAGCTTGGATAGCTAATCTAACATGGCCTACCTACAGCCAGCACAAGTAATTTAAAGCCAGATCTCACCTACCATCCAAGCCATCATCATCTCTTGCCTGGATTACTGCAATTGTTCCTAACTCATTTCTCTAACTATTCTTGCCCCCATTAGTCCATTTTCCACATAGCTGTCAGTAAGATCTTTCAAAAACTTAGATCAGATCAAGAAAGTGAAAAGATGAACGCACAGGAGCAAAATGGTGGAGTAGAAAGTTTTACAAATTGTTCTCTCCACTAGAAAAATGAAAGATCTGGAAAAAGAGAATGGAATTAACTAGGTGATATCCCTGGATTCAGAATGGACATTTAGAACAACTACTGGCAAAGTTGTCCTTCAAAAATCAGGAAGAAATTAAGACATCTCCCGAAAAACAAAAACTGAGGGAGTCCATTACCACTAGACTTGTGTTACAGGAAATATGAAAGGGAGTCCTCCATGTTAAAAGGAAAGCACACTAGACAGTATCTTGATGCTGGATGAAGAAACAAAGATCTCTGGTATAAGGAACAATATTGATAAATATAACAGCATTATTTAATTTTTATGCTGTTTTTATTCTTATAAGGCTTAAGATTCAAATGCATAAAAACAAGCAAAATCTTTGTTACTGGGCACACAATGCATAAAGTTGTAATTTGTGACAAGAACAACATGAAAGGGAAGGATGGAGGGATATAGTACTGTGCATATGTAAGCTTCTTGAGTTAAGTTAGAATCAACACAAAGTAAATCATAATAGAGTAAGTATGCTAAATGTATTCTCCCCTGGAAAGCATAAATAAGATATCTAAAAAATCTACACAAAAGGAAAGGAAGAGTGATTCAAAATGACTCATTATAAAAGATCATCTATTTAAAAAAAAAAAATCATCTAAACAAAAAGGAAAGAAGTCATGGAGGAAAGGAGGGACAAAAGGTATAAGATTTACAAAAAAACAATAAGCAAAATGGTAGAAGTAACTCTTGCCTTATCAGTAATTTCCTTAAATGTAAATGGATTAAAATCTCCAATAAAATGACAGAGCATGGCAGGATGGATAAAGAAACATGGGCCAGCATATACAATTTACAAGAGACCCATCTTTGATCCATAAATTTAAAAAAGGTTGGAAGTGAAAGGATGTAAAAAACATTTCAATCAAAAAGTAATCAAAGAGATGAAGGGTACCCTCCAGTCCACCAAGATGGTGGCATAAGATGCACCAGGGTGTCGTCCCCCACATAATCTTTGAAAAACTAGCAAAAACTGGCAAAACCATCTTCTTTAGAACTCAGGAAAACAGTTGAAGTGTTTCAATTAATGGATGAGTACCAAGTCAACAAAAGACAGCATTAAAAAATGGTGGGAGAAGCTTGTGATACCCTTAATGGCCCCTCCCCAAGCCCATCCCCAGCAAGGTGGAAGCCACCCTGTGCTCCCATTGTAGGTCTCTGGCCCTGTTCCAGGAGGAGCAGAGTAACCCCTGTGTACACACTGCATGTCTGTATGTCAGTGCAAATCTATCAGGTGGTATTTCAGTTTGCTAAAATCTGCCGGGAACAATATACCAGAAATGTGTTGGCTTTATAATGGAATTTATTAACTTATAAGCTCTGAGGCTGAGAAAAATGTCCAAATCAAGGCATCAGGCAAAGTTTTCTCCCTGAAAGCTCACCTGCCTGGAATCCTGGAATCCTGCCATGTGGCAAGGCACAAAGGCAGCTCTGACCATCTCTGCCTTCTCCTCCAGGCTCACTTTCTCCCTGAACTTAGCTGTGGGTGATCAGGCACACAGGAGGGCATAATGGTGGTGGCAGGTGGACTCTCCCCTCTCTTCTGGGCCTCACTGCTAGATATGCTTTCTGCTGCTCCATCTGTAGCTATTCTCTCTCTCCCGGGTTCATTGATTTCAGCTTCTGGAGGCTTCTCTCTGTCATTGCAGCTTTTTTTCTGTATCTGTGATTCTTTTTTTTTTTTTTTCTTGTTTTTTTATTTTATTTTTTTTTAAAAGATACTTAGATTACACAAATGTTACATGAAAAATACAGGGGATTCCAATATGCTCCACTCCCTACCCCTCCCACACTTTCCCACATTACCAACATCCTTCATTAGTGTGGTACATTTGCTACAATTGATGAACACATATTGGAGCATTGCCACTAAGTGTGGATTATAGTTTACATTATAGCTTAAACTCTTTCCTGCACATTTTTGTTAATTATGACAAGATATATAATGGCCTATATCGGTCACTGCAATGTCATTCAGGACAATTCCATTGTCCCAAAAATGCCACCATATTACACCTATTTTTTTTTTTAAGATACTTAGGTTACATAAATGTTACATAAAAAATATAGGGGATTCCCATATGCCCCGCTCCCCACACATTCCACATTTTCCCACATTAACAACATCCTTCATTAGTGTGGTATATTCATTGTAATTGAGGAACACATTTTGGAGCATTGCCACTAAGTGTGGATTAACGTTTCTCTTGTAGTTTACATTCTCTCCCACCCAATTCTGTAGGTTATGGCATATCCGTGACTCTTTGTTCCTCCATTTATAAAGGACTGCATTAAGAAGATTAAGGCCCACCCGAAGTCATTCCCTACTGAAGTGATGTAATCAAAAAGAAGTTTCCTTAACTGAATCTACTGAATCTAATCAAAATGTCCCATACACAATAGGTTTACATGCACAGGAATGGATTGGCTTTTTATTTTTTTCAGGGAAGCAAGTAAAGAGTTTATTGAGAAATGAGAGAAAGAAAAAGTACACACTTCAGACATGGAAGTGGGTATGCTCAAGGAAGAGGCATGCACCCGGATTGGCTTTTTTTTTTTTTTCAGCAAATCAATTTTATTGATACATATTGATAAAGCATACAATTTATCCAAAGTATACAATCAACGGTATTTGGTATAATCACATAGTTGTGCATTCATCACTTCAATCATTACTAAAGCATTTTCATTATTTCAATAATAATAATAAACACAAAACAGACAAACAAACAAGAAAAATCTTCTCTCAATCTGTTTCCCCTGTTGTACATAGTTGCTATTTCTGGCTATTCTTGCACAATTATTTATTTGTTTTTTAAGCAATTTTATTGAGATATATTCACAGATTGGCTTTTAAGAACAGGATTTTCTGGGGTTTATAAGACTCAAACCAGCACAAGTGGCAAACTAAAAGACTAAACCAGGAAATTTGTCTCTAGCTTCCCTCTCCTGAACTCCAGAACTTGCCTAGCAAGCAGAAGTAGCTTGCCAGACAGCTAAAGCATTGCAAAAAACAAATAAAGGATTACTAGCTTTCATTCATACAATAGAGCACTCTGGATGGGAAGAAAGTCTAGAAGAGGGGACATCCAAATTCCTAAAAATGGGGGCTAAGCACAAACACACACCCAGGAAAAAGTAAGGTTCAGAAAAGACAGAGGGGACTCTGCACTTCACATTTGCCTCAAGCTGATCTTCTTGATAGAAGGACTAAACTCTGAAGTAGTACACAGCCAATGCAAAGCCAATTTGCAAAGATGTTTTATGCATTGGTTTATCTGGTTTTCGTAGCTCCTGGCACTCAAGGAAATCTCTGTCATATCACTAGCTGGATAAATTTAAGGAACATATAACTCAGGGACTAAATCTTAAGAGTTAACACATTAAAATAATAAAATGTACACTGTGGAAATTTGAGTCTTTCGTGGATCCCAGAAAATCCTGTTCTTAAAGCTAATGCATCCCTGTGCATGTAAACCTATTGCAGGTGGGAACTTTAGATTAGATTCAGTTAAAGAAACTTCCTTTTGATTAAATTATTTCAGTTAAGGGCCTTTGGTTAGATTGTATGACCAAGGGGTGGGTCTTAATCCTTTTACTGGAGTCCTTTATAAATAGAGGAATAAAAAGTTGCAGATACACAGAACAAAGCTGCAGAAACAGAGGGGAGCCCAGAATATGAGAGAGAAGGCCCTGAGAGCCAGAAGCTAGAACCAACAGAACAAAGAGGCTGAGAAGAAGACATTTTAGCCAGAACCTGAAAGCAACGAGGCCTGGAGGAGCAGGGAGAGATGAGCGGGTGCCACCATATGACTGATTGCCCATAGCTGCACATCTTCTGATGACACCATCGTATGCCTGATTGCCCACAACTGCAACCTGGGGAGAAAGCATCTCTGATGATGCCTTGATTTGGACACTCTCATGGCTCAGAACTGTAAGTTCCTAGATTAATAAATCTCCATTGTAAAAGCCAACCCATCTCTGCTATACTGCTTTGGCAGCATCTAGCAAAGTTAACAATGCACACACCCTTACAGACTGCTGAAAGGCTGAACAGAGACAGAGCATCAGTGCCCATTTTCAAATACTGTAGGGAGAATATAAAGGGAACCCAGAGACACAAGGAGTGTAGAGAAGGAGAAACCACTCCCACTATTGAGAGGCAAATAAAAGACTTGTAGAAAGCATCCAGGGAACAGAAGGGACTTTCAGATAACACGTGCCTTGCACTCTCACAGAAAAGAAAGAGCATGTGACCTCCATGAGAAAAAAAAGAGAGATAAAAGTCAAAAAGAGAAAAAAAGGAGGAGAAGATAGAGAATGGGAGAAAATATTTAATAATCATACACCTGATAAGGATCTACTATTCAGAATATATAAAGAACTCTTACCACTTGTGATGGTTAGGCTAATGTGTCAACTGGGCCAGGTAATTGTGCCCAGTTGTTTGGTCAAGCAAGCACTGGGCTAATTGTAATACAAGGACATATGTGGACTTTAGTCATCAGTGAGTTTACAGCATAGATGGCTGATTACATCTACAATCAACCAGGGAGATTGCTGTCAGCAATGAGTGACGTTTTATCCAATCAGTCGAATACCTTAAAAGGGGAAGTGATTTCAGCATTCCGAGAGAATTTCCCAGTTCGTCTTTGGACAGCCAACATCTCCTGAGAACTCATCAAAGACCTTCATTGGAGTTTCATCGGAGCCCCTGGTTTGTAGCCTGCCTGCAGAATCTGGACTCATACATCCCCATGGTCACATGAGAAAATTTTATAAAATCTCATACTATTTCCAGATATCTCCTGCTGATTCTGTTTTCCTAGAGAACCTTGACTAATATACAACTCAACAACAAAGAGACAAATAACCTAATTTTTAAAATGAGCAAAGAATTTGAATAGACATTTCTCCAGAGAAGAAATATGAATGGCCAATAAATACATAAAAAGATGCACAACATCATTAGCCATCATGGAAATGCAAATCAAAACCACAGTGAAGGGAGAACAGATGTGGCCCAGCAATTGAGCACCCACCTCCTACATGGGAGGTCCTGGATTTGATCCCTGATATCTCCTAAAGAAAAAACAGACAAGAAGACAAACAATGAGCAGACAATGAGCAAAAACATGAGCAGACAATGAGCAAAAACAAACAAGCAGGGAGAAGATGTGTCTTAAGCAGTTGAGCACCTGCCTTCGATATGGGAGGTCCCGGGTGCGGTTCCTTGTGCCTCCTAAAGAAAAAACAGACAAGAAGATGAACAAACAATGAGCAGACAATGAGCAAAAACAATAAGCAGACAACAAGTGCAAACAATAAGCAAAACAGACAAGGGGGCTATCCAGGGGGTGGGGACAAAAACAAAATGAGATACCATTTCATACCCACTAGGATGGCTATAATCAAAAGAACAGAAAATAACAAGTGTTGGTGAGGATGTGAAAAGTTTGGAACTCTCATATATTGCTGGTGGGAATGTAAAATGGTGCAGCCATTTTAGAATACACTTTGGTTGTTCCTCAAAAAATTAAAAATAGAGTTACCATATGACCCAGCAATTCCACTTCTAGGTATATATCCAAGAGAAATGAAAACATGTTCATACAAAAACTTGTACATGAATGTTCATAGCAGCAGCATTCATAGCCAAAAAGTGCTAACAACCTACATGTCCATCAACTGGTGAATGGATAAACAAAAGAATGAGGTACTGACACATGCTACAACATGGATGAATCTTGAAAATATTATGCTAAGTGAAGGATGCCAGACATAATAGGTGACATGTTAAATGATTACCTTTATATGAAATGTCTAGAATAGTCAAATCCACAGAGTCAGAAAGCAGATTATTGTTTTCCAGGGGCTAGGGTGAGGGAGGATTGAGGAGAGACCACAAACAGATATGGACTTTTTTGGGGGAAATGGATAATAGAAATGTGTTGGAATTAGATAGTAAAGATGGTTGCACACATGGTGAATATACTAAACTGTACACTGAATTGTACGGTTTAAAATTGCAACATTTATGTTATGTTATATCTCAATTAAAAAAACATTAATAAGAAAAAACTTTACCTCAGACCATCCACTGCTTAAACTCTTCCCTGACCATCCTGATCACTGTCTGTCATACTATCTTGTATTATTTTCATCACAGCACTTATCACTATCTGAAGTTATTTGTATATTTATTTTCTCTCTCTCTTATGAATAAATGCATTCTCTGGGAGCATAAGTTTTGTATGTCTTGTTTACTGCTATTACTCCCATGCCTCAAACAAGGCCTGGCAAAAAGTAGGTGCTTTAAAAATTTTTTTTTTTTTTTTAAAGATTTATTCATTTTATTTTATTTATCGCCCCCTTGCTGCTTGTGCCACTGTGTCCATTCGCTGCGCGTCTTCTCTGTGTCTGCTTATCTCCCCCTTGCTGTGAGGTCCTGCCGCATCAGCCCACGGCGCCACGCGAGCCGGCCTGCCCTCACGAGGAGGCGCCGGGAAGCGAACCCGGGGCCTCTCACATGGTAAACGGGTGCTCCATCCATTGCGCCACACCCGCTTCCTGCCGTGAGGTTGCTGCATCAGCCCACCACACCACTCAGGCCAGTGCGCCCTCACAAGGAGGCCCCGGGACGCGAACCCGGGCCTCCCACATGGCAAATGGGGGCTCCATCCACTGAGCCACACCCGCTTCCCTAAAAATATTTTTTGAAAGAGGGAATGGAGCCTAATTTGTGTACATTGGAAATTTAGACATTTTGTGGTATTTAGGGGTGTTGACAGAACTGGTAGTTTTGCATGAAAACCTCAGGTACCCCATTCCTGGACACCCTGAGGCCATATGTATAGTATCTAGGGAGGGGAATAAGAAACAGGAGGAGTGGGGGGTATATCTCACCATTTCTAAATTCCCCACGACAAAATTTTATAGTTGTGGAAACCATGATAAAACTGCCCAACGTTTATGAAGTCAGCTATAAAAATCGTGCAGTGTGATTCACAATTCTGTTCATCCCCCAAGAGGCAAGTTGATCTGGGTACATTGGAGGAGATCAAAGAGACGATGGTTTTGAGGCAGACAGTGAGGTGTCCCGGCTCCGGGCTCGTGCTTTGCTCCTGGAAAGGGGCAGTAATAAAGAACAGAGGCCCCGTAAACCACAGAGCACAGAGCACATCTGCTTTGCGGCCCAGGAAGAGGGCGAGCCAGGAGGGAAGGGCAGCATGGCCGCCAGCGTGAATGGAATCAGCCAAATGTGCCGAGCGGAAGGGGAGGTCAGGGTAGTCACAAGGCTGATGTCGGGACGGGCAAATGGGGGTGCTGGGAGCCAGGAGGTCACTCCTTGGAAGCAGACACCTGAGGGTTCTGTGAAGGATTGGAGGCCTGGGGTTGCCACATTTTGCTAGTGATGACTGAGCCACGTGCCACTGTGCAGCCTAGGGAAATGTGAGTTACACCTATAACATAGAGGGCAGTGTTCATCCTCCCGTATTCAAATGAGGAAAATATCCTGTTTTTATTCTCAGATGATCTATGAATCATATATGACATAAATTAAGTGGAAGCAATACTGGGGAAAAGCCATCTGTCACTGTATACTTTAGTGAGTGTGATCATTAGGCAAAAGAAAATTCATATGTCTAAACTAAACTGGGTAGAAAAAGAGCTTAAAGATAATTTAGGTGTAGATTATCAAATGAGGAGAAAAGGTTATTGAGGCAGGAAAGGAAAAGCTTGGAGGGATGAGAAAGTAGAGTGGTATAAGGAAATTAAAGGGTAGTTTGGAAATAATAAATAATGTTGAAACAGGTAGAGTTTTAAGCTTGAAAAGGTAAGACCTTTGGTAAAACAACAAACATGTATACACATATATACACAGAGGCACCACACATGTGTCACTTTGAACAATTGCGTGAAGTGCTGTAAGTGAAAGTGATTTTTAGAAAGTTTAAATATAAGAAGGTAAACAGAACATGGTGTTTGCCCAGACACACTGAAATACTATCTAGAGATGTTTTAGATGATTGATTAGACACATTTTAGGTTATAAGAAGGAGCTGAGTGCTGGCTTGTGTGGGTTTGGGTTTCCAGAACAGTCTGCTGTGTGGCCTCCTCTGTCAAGACATATTGCACACACCACTGCCTAGCTAATCTTCCAAAATGGGCCTTTAATCACTATAAAACCTCTGATGCCTTCCCACGTATTACTAAATCCACTCTGAACTCTGTCTTGCTTTCGAGCCCCACCCATCTATTCAACCTTTCCTCCTAGGACTCCCCAGCACACAGCCCTCTCTCAGTACTGCCTCTCCTCTGACCTGCCTCTGGACTTTTGCCCAAGATGCTGGCTTTGTCTGAAATATATGCTGTCTCCTATGTGATGAGTCAAATGCTACCTTACCTTCACGGCTGAGCTTACATTTCAGTCACACCATGGTTCTTTCTTGATTGTCCCTTTCTCTGAACCCGTGAAACAATTGCTCAGTTTTCTTCTGCCATGTGTTACTCAGTAGTGTTTACCTGTATTAGTTACAGTGAATAGAGGGAAGAGGAGAGAGAAACTAATAACAGAGAAGAAAGAATAAAGAAGGTGGAAGTCAAGAGAATCTGGAGGCAGGTGTTGGTAGATGGATGGAGGACCTGCGCCAGGGAGTAGGAGTGGTTCCAGAAGCCTTTGGTGCAGGGAAGGAAGTAGGGTCAATTGTGATGAGCACCCGGCTTTCCAAGTCACTTGACACTGACATCTTAACTGTTCAGCATCATAACGAATACGAAATTCACCTCATGGACGTTCCAGACAACAGAAGCTTATCATGCAAATTCTCAGGCCCGGCTCCAGACCCATCTAATCAGAACTCTGGCTGTGGGGCCCAGAAATCTGTGTCTTAATAGGCACTCAGGTGATTCAGGTGCAAAGTAATGTTAGAAAACCACCACATTAGCGCATAGAAACTTTTTCAAAATGATTGATTACGTGAAAATATTTCTATAATGTATTACATACTTCCTTGCCTTCTGGACTAGAATGTACTAAACACAAAGTACTCTTTTCTTGTGGGGTCAGAGTCATGATGATAAGCACCATTTCTTGCCCAGTGCCATTGCAATGGGTGGCATGCCCGAAGGGATACAGACACCATGCTGCCAGGGACGCAGTACACCTGCCTCATTCTGGGCACCTGACTGCAACTCTAAGTTTGGGTCCACCAGCTCTGATCAGCATCTATAGCAATACTGTGCAGAGGCCTCTGGTGTCGTATTCCAATGTCTCCTCGTTAAAGAAGGAGTGGAAACTTTTATTTTCAGTGTTGTTTCAGGCTGCTAAATTTTGAGACAATTTGCTGCAAGACAATAGATTACTACAACTTCCTATATGTTATTAACAGGGAACCTCTGAAGATCACTAAAGGGAGAAGCTCACTAAAAACATGAAAGCCTCTTCTCCATCCCGTCCTCACATCTCTATCCCAGGGGATCAAAACAGGACATAGCGTTTTCATTGCTTCCAATCATATCAACACAAATATAAGCCCCAAGAAATCCATAAAGGGCCTGATAGAAACCAGCCTTACCCTATAGTGAAGGCACAGAGGACCTCCACTTCATCAGACTGAAACGCTAACAGCAGTCAGGTCCCAGGTGTGGAAGAAAAAATGTCTTACTGGATTAGACCAGGTCCATGTAGATACTCTGTGCAGAGTTCCTCAAGAAGGTGAAGGACATTCTCTAAAAGCTGTCTTATAACTCTAAGATAACAGACATTGACACTGGAAGGGATGAGTAAGAACCAACCCTCTTTATTCCCAGTTCCTCTTGGGAATAAATAACTTCTTGATTGAGTCCAAACTGAACAGGATTTCCATGTGTGGTGGTTTGGAGATAAGTACCCCAGAAAAACATATTCTTAAATTTAATTCATTCCTGTGGGCGTGAACCCATTGTAAGTAGGACCTTTTGATGAGGTTATTCAGTTAAGGTGTGGCCCAACTCAGTCAGGATGGGTCTTAATCCTATTACTGGAGTCCTTTATAAGCAGAATGAAATCCAGACAAAGAGAGAGAAAGCCAAGGGGAGCAAGAAGCTGAAGGTCAACAGAACCCAGAAGAGAAGGGAGAAGCCAGGAGACACCACCTTGTGCCCTGCCATGTGACAGAGAAGCCCAGGACCAAGGATCACTGGCAGCCAGCCCCAGAACACTAGTCTTTGGGAAGAAAGCATCACCTTGATGACACCTTGATTGGGACTTTTTCCTAGCCTCAAAGCCGTGAGCTAATAAATTCCCATTGTTTAAGCATGGCATTTGCTTTGGCAGCCAGAAAATTAAACATCATGAATCCGATGGTATAAGTATATGAAATTTTGACAGATATTCCCAAAATGCCTCTCAGAGAAGTTATATCAATGTTCGCCAGAAATAGATGAGGTATGTTTTTCCCCAGAGCTTCCCTGACAGAGAAGGAATTTTTTTTTTTTTTTTCCTTTGGATTTCCTAGGGTCCTATGACATCCTCACATGACAGTCACCATTAGAAGACTTCATCATTTCTCTTCAGTTGCTGACCCTTTCCGATGCTGTTTTCTTTTTCAATTCAATTCAAAGAATCAAATTGAGAACTTTCTTTGAACCTAGTTTCTCACAAGTATAAAATCACAGAACTTTCAATCTTACTGTGATATTTGTAATGGACTCTCTTTTTTTGCTTTGAAAACAAGAATCAAGAGTCTTAAAATCAGAAAGAAAGATAATTTTAAGTGAATTAGCCCCTACTTGTATAATAGAGTTTGGAGTCTTGTATCTATCTCCATATTCTGAAACACCTCTTTTTTTTTTTTTAAACATAAAATGAATTTTTTATATTTATTTATTTTTGTATTTAAGCAATGAAAAGTCAATATGAGAAGAACAAACACAATGAAAATGGGATAAAAGCAGGAACAGTTAATTCATATGATAAAAATAAAATATCAAATATCTATGTGAAGAGATGTTTTTGAGGCATCTGTTTGTTCACAGAAAATCAGTTATTTACTGGGAGTCAGGAGGCTCCCTTCCCATGTGACACTGTTCTATTCTGCATTTCTAATACAGTCAAAGTTCAAAAGTTAGCCATTTAGCCTTTATGTAGCCTGGACATTCATGTTTTAAAAGATTACCTTCATTCCAATATTATTTTAAAGTCCACATCATTTGGCAACTTTTCTAGCATTAGGTAGACAAGTGTTAAGGGTGGGAAATTTGATAGAAATTCTTCTCTTTATCTGTATGTATTTATGAAGTAAATCTAGGGTATTTGCTCATCATCATTTTAGTTAGGCAAGAAGGGACTTATTCAAGTTATTTTAATTTTGCTATGTCACCTAGGGACCACCACAACAGAGATTTTTGTGTTTCTCCACAGTAAATACAAGTTAACTAGAAATTTTCTGAATTAATAAGCGTCTATAATGTTAAGAGTGACATATCAGAATTTAAAATGCAATAAACCAATGATTAGTAGAGAAACGCAAATTTGAGTAACAATGGGGTATTTTTCTGCATTCTGACTGGCAAAAATCAGAAAGCAGGGTAATGCTAGTGGCAAGAATGTGGAGGACAGATGGGAATGCAGACTGGTGCAGCCACGCTGGAGAGCAGCCTGTCACTACTTAATTCAATTAAGTACATTTTGAGACCTGGAAATTCCAATCCTGGATCTGGATCCAAAGAATTTTCATACACACTCACAAGGGGATATTTATGAGGAGGTTCACTGTGGTATTATTTGTGGTGACAGGAAGTTTAGAGGCAAGATGGGGGTCTGCTACAGGGAAAGTGGGCAAGACAACTTGTGGATATACACCACAGAGGCCTATATGACAAGTAGACCACAGATTAAATGTCCACATAGCAAAATGGATGGATCCTGAAAACATAACAGTTTGTTTTTAAAAATGTAAGAAATGGAACAAGCTAAATAACACAGTGTGGTTTTTATAATTGAGAAATACGTGCACGGACAACAACAAAACACATTTTATAAGAACTCATACAAAGAGAGGATACTCATGAAACACATTAGAATGGTGGGTCTCTGGCGGCAGTGGTAATGGGAATAGAGTATGGAGATAAAACAGAATTAAAATGAGAGGGGGACATTGCATAGACCAATGATAACATGTCATGAATTGAGTCAGATCAAGTCTATCCTAAGAATTTGAAATCTAAATAGAAAACAAAAACAGTAATTCTCAACTTGAGCAGGAGAGTAGAGAGTGAAATCAGAACTTTGGAGAAATTTTAAAAGAGCACACATGCTTCAGCTACATTCCAGATCCACTAAATCAGAAACTCCAGACTTGGAGCTCAGACTTGTGCTTTTTATAAAAGTTCCTGTATTAGCCAGAACATGTTTAGTTACAGAAACCCAACTCAAAAGGGTTTAAGCAATAAAAGGGATTGTATTGGCTCATATGACTCGAAAGTCTGGGGAGTAGTTTAGCCTCAGGTACAAATTAATCCTGGAGCTCAAGCAACGCTGTCTCTCCCTCTCTCTCTCTCTCTCTCTCTCTCACTGCTTCCTGTATGCACCTCAGTCTCTCCCATTGAAGACAGGTTCTCTCTCCATGTGGTGAAAAAGGTGTTTACTGGCATTCCTGGTCATATGTCATCTCTGTTCCTGGGGATTTGGGATTGGAGGTGAAATGGAGCACTATAATTGACAGCCTTTCCAGGGCCATGTGGAGTGGGATAGGAATTCCCCATTGGAAGGGATAGGCTAAACTCAACAAATGAGCTAATCATCATATCACCACCAATTCTAAGTCAGATTAACTTGAATGTAGGACAGTGTAACTTCATGATCAAAAAAAAGAAATCACTGGAAGCATTTCCCATGTTCCCCAGCCTGCCCTCTTGCTCATCTGGGCTCTGCTGCCATGTTCAGCCTGGGAATTCACAGCCTCCCTGTCCCAGGAATAGAAAACAAGCATTCATTTGAACTTGATATGTATCTGTCTTACAGCTTTTCTGGGTGGGCTTGGCACAGGAGAAGGAGGAGGAGGAAGAGGAGGTATTTAGGGTACCTGGGTGTGCTGGGCATTTTCTTATTTGATTCTGGCAAGATGAAGAAAACCCGGATAAATAACTTATCCAACGTCACATCATGCAAAAGTAACAGAGTTAGGATGTGAACCCAGACTCTATTTCCAAATCTCTATGCTCTGTTCAAGGTTCAACAGATGCATAGGTAATGCTACTAATAAAAACAATTGTTACAATAAAAATAGCTGCTACTTATAGAGCCCTTCCTATGTGCTAGGCAGTGTTTCACAAACATTATCTCACCAATCCTCACAAGGGCTATGAGGAAAGTATTATTATCCCCATTTTACAGAGTGAAGCTCAGAGAAGGTAAGCAGTTATCTTAATTACAGAACCAGTAAGTAGTGGAATCAAGATTTAAAACCAAGTATATCTGAGAAAAAGGCCAATCTCAAAGGTCACATATTGTGTGATTCCATTCATATAATGGTCTTGATATGAAAAAATTATAGACAGAAATACAGAAATGAAAGATGTTGACAAAAGGGGACATAGGGTGAAGGATAGATAGGAGCTCTCTGTATTCTTTGCCACTTCTTGTAAATCTAAAACTATTCTAAAATATATTTATTAAGGTTCTAACTTACCATGTGCTTCTAATATAATTAAAAAACAGAAACCAGAGAAGATAAACATTCCATATAGATTCAGTAGAAGAGAAAAAAAATGTAGCTTATTTTTATTTTTCACTTTAATTGTATACTTCCTTTATAAAAATAGTTCTGTGATGATGTTAAGTAATCATTATAAATTAGAGATGATAGAGAAGGAAAAGAGAGTTAGAGGCAAGGTCAGAGACTAGGGTGAAGTCTAAGGAAGCCAGAGTGAGAGATCAGAAGCTGCTGAGCAGGCATAGCAAGCTCAGAGGGCTCACAACCTGCTCAGCCTCCTTCCCTGTCAACTCCTACCTTGCCCAACACTGTGACCCAGTTGGCACTGAGCTCAGTAATTCAGAAAGGGACATTTTGATGTATGAGGAAAGTTATAAAAATGAGAGAAATATGAGACTACAGTGTTTAGTCCCCCTCCACATCCCAGATTATCCAAAACTAATCTGGGTCAAAATCTGGCCATTGGTGAGGGTGAAAAGCTAAGCTATTCAGGAAAAATTTCAAGTCAGAATCTATATGCCCTTTGCCCTCCAGGAGCTCACCATGGTGCTAGCCAATTTTCTCAGATGAAACATGTTTAGTAATATACAAACTGCATAATCATTCTCCCTTTCATAGATGGTGGTACCGATTCATATCCAAAAACTACCTGAAAAATTACTTCCTCCATTTAACACTGATTTTAATAGATCCCTGTAGCTTATGTGACCATAAATGCTACTCTAGATGAAAAGGTTTAAATAAGAATTAAAAACTTAGTTTAAACTTACTTCCACATTAGAAACAGACAATCATAAAATTGAGCATTTAAAAATCTTGGCTGGTTTTATTCTCTTATCAATTCAGTAAGGCAGATTCAACAGGTATTATTAATATTTCCATTTTACAGATGAGAAAATGTAAGGATCTGAGTAATTAAGTAAATAGTTAAGTCAACTAGTAAGTAGCTGAGCAAGGTTTAGAAATTTAGAGCCCAAGTCATCCGGCTTCCATTCTTGACTCTATCTACCATCCCACATAACTTTCCCTGCTGGTCCCTCTATAGTCTAACCCTGCCTGGCACTGCCAAGTCCCTTCATAAGAACAAAACTTCCAGCTTGGATTAGATAAAGGTAGGTTCTGGTACATTCTGGAGATAGGTTGTGCCTCTCACACTGGTAGGAGAACTTAACCTTGCAATTCTCACTGTTCTCTTATGTTTCCAAGCAATGAGAATTGGCCTTTTCACTGTCACTGTCTCAAAAAAAACCCAACTGAGTTCTAGGTAACATGGAGGAGATTTGATACATGACATTTAAAACATCTCTGATGAAATGATATGATCTCTGAGATTCTGAGATTAGCTTTAAAATAATTCAGCAGGAGACAGAAAGGAAAAGGAAGACTAATGAAATATGAATGGCCATAGACAAACAAAAGTTGAAGTTAAGTGATAGGTACATGAGGCTTCAGTATATGATTTCTCTACTTATGTATATGTTTCAAAATTTACATACTAAAAATTTAATAAATTAACAAACAAATATAGAAAGAAATAACATCAAGCCTCCCCGGGCGAACAAAAGTTATCTAAAATTTGAAAATCAAAACTGTTTTGGCTAGGGTAGGCTGTTTTAACACACAGACCTTAAAAGAGAATCACTCAAACACAAATAGGAGCTTATTTCTCCCTAACAACATATTTCAAGGTGGGTTTTCCAGCCTGGAGAGATGGAGGTTCTGTACCATGAATTCGTTCACTCAGCCTGAGGAAGGTTCTATCATCTTCAACATGTGGCTTGCAAGGTCACTCTGCTTGTCACCACCCCAGCCCACGGGAAGGAAGAAAAGCATACAATACAACAATCTCTTGAAAGCACAGTCCAGAAGTGGCATACATTACTTCTGCTCACATTTCATTAGCAAGAGCTTAGTCAGATGAAACACCTCACTGCAAGGAAAGCTGAGTAATGTGGTTTCTGACTGGACAGGCATCACCTAGCTAGAGCTGCTACGGAAGAAAGAGAGAACATCTTTTGGTGGGAAACTAGCTGCCTCTGCCACAGCAATCTGGCAGGCTTGGCCATTAACGTAGGCTGAGGCCAATTTATCATAAAGCTTATGAAACTTAGGCTTCATGGTCTCTTCCACGTATGGGCCTCTTCCAAGACCCTGCAAGGGGCCTGTATTAGTTGCTATTGCTGTATAACAAATTATTACAAAAGTTGTCAGCTTAAAGCAACAAACTTATTGTCTAATACAGTTCTAAGATTCAAAAATCTAAGAGTGACTGAATTGGCTGGTTCTGGCTCAGGATATCTCATGAGGTTGCAGTTAGCTGTTGGCCAAGCTGCAGTTATCTGAAGGCTTGACTGGGCCTGGAAGATTCACTTCCAAGATGGCTCATTCACATGGCTGGAGGCTGGAGGCCTCAGTACCTCACCACATGGGCCTCTCCACAGGGCTGTCTGTGGGTCCTCACAACATGGTAGCTGGGTTCCCCCAGAGTGAATGATCCAAGAGAGAGAGGCAAAAGCCACAAAGGTTTTTATAATTTAGCCTCAGAAGTGGCATACCATCACTCCTACTACATTCTGTTGGTCTCAAAAACCAACCCCAAAGCAATATAGAAGGAACTACACAAAGACACGAATACCAGGAGATAGGGATAATTGGAGGCCATCTGGCAGCTACCTACCAGGCCCTAGCAATGTCATGTGATTTGTAAAATTTTTCATGGTCATGTGATTTGTAAAATTTGCAAAAGAAAGATTTTTATATTCTTTCTCTTAAGAAGCGCCCCTTCCCTGCAATTGTATAAGCTTTTGGCCTCACAAAACATAAATCCTTTTCTTATATGACCTTGGCACTTTTAAAATGACTTTAGAACTTGATGAAACTATTCCATAAACTAAAGTCATAATAACTAAATTCTGACAGAAGGGAAGCACTTTTTTAGATGTGCTTGTTTTTATTACTGTTAATATTATCTAGTTTGTGCACTACTGACTTATTATCAATGCTGGACAAAAATTTAGGAGATCTGGATTCTAATCCAGGTTTTCTTCTAACAATGGGCAACCTTCCTTCATACAACACAGCCTCTTTTCTGGGCTGGCTTTTCTTATCAGTACAATGAGGAGTTGTATTAACTGACCTGTCAGGGCACTTTCAGCCAGCTCTTATTGTCTAAGATTTAATGATATGTCTCTCTTTGCCTCAGGTTCCTCATCCATAAAGTGGGTCAGCAGTACCTACTTCCTAGAGTTGTAGAGATGATGAAATAAGTAGCCTACGTAAAACACCCAGCAAACTGCCTGGCAAGCAGAGCATGCTCATAAATGTTAGCCATTCTTATCATTTTATCACTGAAAACTGACCATCCTCAGGAAACCTATTTTGAATGTTATTATAGTAGCACAGTAATTTGTAATTTCAATTTTCATCTCAGATGATAGTATACTTTTTTTTTAGGAGGTACCATGGATTGAATTCAAGACCTCATATATGGGAAACAGGCGTCAACCACTGAGCTACATCCACTCCCTAATGAGAGTTTTGTTTTGTTTTGTTTTTTCATTTGTTTGTTTGTTTTGTTTTGTTTTTAGGAGGTTCCGGGGAAAAAAACCTGACCTCATACATGGGAAGCAGGTGCTCAACCACTTGAGCTATATCCGCTCTCTGGTATACATTTTTATAAACTGGAAAAAGACAATACGAAATGATATTGAGATTATGGAACAATAGGAACTCTATGTATTAATAATGGGTGTATAAATTGATAAAATTACTTTGGTAAACTATTTGGAAATTTATATACTTAAGCTAAACATATGTACATCCTCTGATGCAGCAGATGCTCTCCTGGTTATAAACCCAAAAGAAATTAGTGCTTATGTCTACAGAAAGACATATATAAGAATATTAATAATTTCTTTATTCATAATAGCCCAAATATGAAGCAACCCAAATGTCCTCTAACAGTTAGAAAGGATAAAGTGTGTTTTATTCATATAATGGAATGAATATAGCAATGAAGAAGAACAAATATTACCAACACAATGTTGAGTAAAAGAAGCCAAGCATTTAAAAAATGCATACTTTATGATTCCATTATATGACATTCAAAATTAATAGAGGTCAGAGTAGTGATTACCTTTGAGAGGATACTGACTGGAAGAAGGGGTGGGAGAACTTGCTGGGATGCTGGAAAAGTTCCACATATTGATCAGAGTAGTGGTTAGACACGTGTAAAAATCAATCTTCACTTCCAGTGAAGATGGCAGAGTAAGGAGCTACAGGATTCAGTCCTTCCACTAAAACAACTAATAAACAGGCAGGAAATGTATGAAACAATTACTTTTAAAACTCCAGAGGCCAGAAGAATACTGTACAGCATCCAGGGAAGAGCAGGAGAAAGAGGCTGATAAACTACTAGTAAGAAATATAAATTGCCCCCACTCTTATGGCAGGTCACCTCAGGGTCCAGTCCCTGGCTAGCTGCTAGTGACAAAAAAATCCTCTGTTCAAGAACAGGGGTGTATAGAGCTTAGGACTGATCACAGGTTTTTTTGGGGTTTTTTTTTCAAGTGGTACCAGGAATTGAACTCAAGACCTTGTACATGTATAGTGCATGCTCAACCACTGAGCTACACCCTCTCCACTGATCACAGCTTTTGATTAGTGAATTTGGATACTGGGTCCTGGCCCTGAGGGCAGCCATTGTTTCAACCCTTTCTAGACAGGGGTGGAGGTGGTGGAGATTTAATGATGCAGTGCTTCCTTAGGGTGACAATTAGCTGAAGGGCTGCATTTGTTGGGCAGGCCAGGAAAGCTCAACTTTGGGGAGCCATTGAAGAAGTTTGGGTGCCCTTCCTGATTCCCCTCCCCAGGGCACATTGAAGCTGGTCTGCACCCCATTTGTGGGTCGCTGGCCCTGTTTTAACTGACAGAGACTGATCTGGGTAAGTCCTCTCTGGGCTGACCTTCCTCCCAGAATTTGCCCTCCAGGCAAAAGCAGCTGTGAGACAATGAAAGAAGAGTAAAAAAAAACAAAAACAAAAACAAAAACAAAAAAAACTGTAGAGGCAGTCTGGGACAAAGGCCTGCTGACTTTAAATACTTGAGAGAAGAGGTCTGTCTCCTAGAAAACAGAGGGGACAACCAAACTCCTGTAAACAGAGTACTCCAAAACAACTAACAAGCAAAATCCCAGTACAAAACAGAGGTCCAGAAAGACAGGGAAAATCCTGCACACTGCATTCACTTTGGACAGACTTTCTTGATATGAGGGCTGAAGCCCAAGAAAATCTCTGTCTTATCACCAAACTTAAACAAAACCAAGAAACAGACATCCCAGGGAGTAAATCCCAGGATTAACATTAAAATATTAAAATGTACAGTATGCAACAAAAGAATGAAAAACAAACAGGAAATGATGGCCCATCCAAAAGAAGATAAAAATACAGAAAATACCAATGAAGATGAGAATGTGGACATACAAACAAACCCTTTCAAAAATTGTCTTTAAAAAATGATCTTAAAAATGCTCAAGGAGATGAAGGAAAGTACAGAGAAAGAACTGAACTAAAGGTTATCAGGAAAACAATGAATGAATACTATGAAAGTCTAAGTAAAGAAATAAAATTTTTAAAAAGGAATCAAACAGAACTAGTGGAGTTGAAGACCACAATAATTGAAATGAAAAATGCCCAGAAGGATTTCAAGAGTAGATTTGATTTGGCAGAAGAAAGAATCTGTGAACTTGAATAGAAGACATTTGAACTGAATCAGGCTGAGAAACAGAAAGAAAAACAAAATATTAAAAGTGAAAATAGTCCAAGATAGCTCTGGAACACCATCAAGTGCACCAATACACACATTATGGTAGTTGTGATGGATTGAAGCTGTATGGACCCCATAAAATCATGTTCTTAAAGTGAATCCATTCCTGTGGGTATACACCCATTGTAAATAGGACTTTTTGATTAGGTTACTTCAGTTAAGGCATGGCCCAAGGTGGGTCTTAATCCTCTTACTGGAGTCCTTTATAAACAGGCTGAACACAGAGACAGAGACAGAGAAAAAGCCACAGAAGCAAGAAGCTAGAAGAAATGAAACCTGGAAGAGAAGGGAGAGATCAGGAGAATCTATACATGGAAAACTACAAAGCATTTCCAAAAGAAATTTAAAAAGACCTAAATAAATGGAAGGATAATCTGTCCTCATCGATTGGAAGACTAAATATCATTAAGATGTCAATACTACACAAGACAATTTATAGATTCAATACAATTCCAATAAAAATTCCAGCATCCTCTGCAGAAATGGAAAAGCCAATCATCAAATTTATATGGAAGCATAAGGGGCTCTGAATAGCTAAAGCCAGCTTGAAAAAGAAGAATGAAGTTAGAGGACTCACTCTTCCTGATCTTACAACTTATTACAAAACCACAGCAATCAAAACAGCATGGTAGGGAAGCGGGTGTGGCTCAATTGATGGAGCCCCCGTTTGCCATGTGGGAGACCCCGGGTTCCCTTCCCAGGGCCTCCTTGTGAGGGCAGGCCGACCCGTGTGGCGCGGTGGGCTGATGCGGCAGGACCTCACAGCAAGGGGGAGATAAGCAGACACAGAAGAAGCACACAGCGAATGGACACAGCAAACACAGGCAGCGGGGGGGGGGG
>JAQZBX010044905.1:0-21212 GCA_029593785.1 Cabassous unicinctus
GGTCTTTATTAACTAATCTCTAAAGAGTTAATAATTAGCCATTTCTTCCACACTGCTGCCATGGCAACTTGCCCCAGCAACACCGGAAAAAAAGGAAGAACTACCAAAGCTGGTTAGTCATCCACTAGTCAGACATCGACTATGCACCTATGAAGGGTAAGCAATGTGCTAAGAATTGTGGGGGTAAAGACACCATTCTGCCTTCAAGGTGCTTCTGTCTGTTTGGAAGAAAGCGCCGCCTGTGAACTCACCTCTGAGAAGAGGGCCAAACTGGCCCACCACGTGCTCTCACAGTACTCAGGCCTCTCACAGCTCACGTCCAGCTGCCACATCCCATTTATCTGAACAATTCTACAATTCTACAGTCCCTCACACAAGCAGCCGGTCCCAGGGGCTGGTTTTACAGGAAGTGTGACTGAGTGGGCAACTGCATGAGAGGGATGGTGGACTCGGTGGGGGAGACAGTCAGGAAGCTAAGATTAGGGGAAGGGGAAGGTTCATGAAAACAAGCACTGCCAATGAGGAAGTTCAGACTCCAGTGTCTCAGTTAATCCTCAGTATGAATCACTGCCCCAAAATCAGCACCACCGTGGCCGGGCAGCAGCCCAAGGGTTTACAAAAGTACTGCTGGCTTTTAGGTTGGGAACACTGGGAATTCCCTGAGATAACCCATCTCTGCATTCACTAGAAGTTAAGAAGCATCTGAGAAGAAAAAAAGCAAAACAAACAAATAAACACTTGTACAACACAAAGAGTGAACCCTAATGTAAGCTATGGACTACAGTTAATAGTGTAATCATAACAATTTTGTTTCATCAATTTTAACAAGGTACCACACTAACACAAAGTGTTAATAATAGGGAAAACTGCCAGTGTGGGTATAAGGGAACAAAAAAAGTTTATCAGTATGTAAAAGGGATATGGAAACTCTCCGTACTAGTTTAGCAACTTTTCTGTATTTTATTTCAAAATAAAAAGTTTTAAACAACTGAAAAAAAAAAGAAAGAAGATACAGAGGAAGACTGGGTTAACTGCTAGTTAGCCAGAAACTAGTACCTAGCATCCCTTCAAAATGCCTGGCAATAACTCAAGTCCCACCTTTTCAGAGTTCCTATCAGTCTAGGGCAGCTGATAATATTATCGTGAGACTGCCCCATAAAACACTGTGTTCTCTTTCATCTTAGCAGACAGCTTACAAACTACGCATTAAATTACAAGGGTCAAAAAAAGACCAGCAAGTAAAACTGTCTGAGGCTGTGTGTTGAATACAACCCCTCTATGCTAGATAGAAACTCTGTTACGTAGTTGTTGCTTTTTTTTTTTTCATTTGTGTCATTTATTTTTATTGCGAACATATATATAACATAAAATATGCCATTTTAACCTTTTTTTAAGCGTACAATGCAGTGACACTAATTACTTTTACAAAGCTGTGCTACCATCATCACCTTCCAATACTAAAACTTTTTCATCACCCAAAACATGTAGTAATTTCTTGAAAGAAAAAAATATGAAGCACATTTTTCTAATGCCTCACGCTCTATGAAGCAATAAGGAGATGCTATACAATCCCCTTTTTAATTCTTTAATGACTAGTTTAGCCTTAATAGTTTAACTTTGCCATTAGCTTCTCCTCTTCCTAATCCATGCTATATACAGTTCTCTACAATACTGTTCTGGTTTAGCCACTCTACTGGCTTCAAGACCTTCAGTGGCTCCCTACTGCCTACAGGTAAAAGCCAAACTACTTTAGTATGGTATTCAATGTTTGTCCCACCATTTGGCCTCTATTTTTTTATTTTCCGGTTACAGCACCCCTAATCCTCACCATAACAATCCATTTTACCATCAAAATACACACCCCATTTCCAGTTCCCTCAACCATCCGATCATCTAAGGTTTTGCTTATAGCTGAAATTCACCTTTGAATCCCATCAATCAAAATCCTTCCAGGTCCAGCTCAGATGGTCCATGAAACTCCATCAGAAAGACACCTGAAACGTGCACTAGATGTGGAACGCATGCAGACAAGTGAGCCTGAGAGTCAGGCACCTGTAGCTTACCTCACAGACCAGTTCTTAGGGAAGACCATATATTACAAAGCAAAGTGAAGCAAATGATACAGTGAGTTAAAAGCAAACTGATTAGTAAAACGGGAATATATGAGGGAAGCCATGGCTTGACTCTGACTAGGGAAGTAGCATGAGATTACAGCCCACTGCTCTTTATCTGTACAGGGCACTGCTCTCTTCTGGCTCTATTAAGAGCTCCTTGGATAACACACTGTAAGCTCCTTCAAGGCAGGGTCCATGACTTCTGCACCTCTGCATCCCACATGCTCGTGGGGATTACTGGCTAGAACCTGAACTTGCTGCACCACATGCAGCCTAAATAGATCCCTACCCACAGGGTCTCAGAGGGGAGTGCGTTCAGTTCCTGACAGTTCCTGCCACTCATTTTGCTGGCATTCACCTTTTCTTTCACACCCACATCTGATCATATTGCTTTCTCAATCAGTTGATCCCTGTCCACTATAAGAAAAATAAACTCTTTAGCCTGGTACCAAACCTAAAAGCCTACTCCTCCATAGGGCTCCTAACATTATAGTACAGTACAAGGAGCTTCAAAGAGTTTCCCAAACCAATTGTTATGCTTTTCATACCTCCATGCCTCTGTGCAACCATCTGGCCCCAAATACTCTTTCCCCTCTGCTTTACCTGCAAACTCCTATTCATCCATGTAAGCCCCAATGGCAGCATTTTCTCCCCGAAGCTTCTGGGAGCCATCCAAGCAGAGTTAATCATTTCCTCCTTTGTACCTCCATGTGCCAAACACATACCTCTGCTGCTGGGACACCTGTGCTGCACTGCAGTTTCTCATCAATGTGGCTATACTTCCCCTTCTAAACTCGGGACTGTTCCATGGAAGGGACCCATCTGGTTATCTCTGACCTCAGTTGTGGCCCGTATTAAGTAGGTGCTCAGTAATATGTTTAAATGGCCAAATGAATGAGTGAGCAAATGAACTCTCTTCTGTATGAAGAAGAAAACCAGAAGAAATAATCTAGGGGGGAAAAAGATAAAAATCAGACAGCACTGCCAGAAATGCTTTAAAATGGCCCTATACACTGCAGAGCGGGTGTAGCTCAGTGACTACCTGCTTTGCATATGGGGTCCTGGGTTCAATCCCCCTTGACTCCTTTAAAAAAAAAAAAAAGGACCTACAATTACTTATATAATACCACTGCCCTTGGTTTATATGTTTTTTCATTACTTAAACTGATAAATAAGGTTGTGTAAAGGGGATTAAAAAGACTTTCTGTCGAGGACATCATACCAAATGGCATTTAATGAAAACACAAAGTACTTCTCTTTTGATGATATCGAAATTGAACCGCTTTGCCATGCTACACTGTAAATGTTCTCAAAATCTTTGTATAACGCTAAATTCTCAAAATTATAAGGCCATATAAGCTGCTTCTAGTAAAAGGAGCATGTTAAGAGGTACTATGTAAGCCACTTGCTTGTTACAATGCTCTTTTAATTTGGAATAGACTCTTCATTGAATAAAATAATATGAGTTGGGTTTCTGCCAGGCCTAAGTGTGGCCAAAATTCTTAAAATTTGTGGCAGATTTTAACTGTATGGAAAGGCGGAAGGCATCACATTAAACAGCATGTCCCCCACTGGATTTCCAGAATTTTAGTGTAAAAACACACTTATAACCAGAAGAATTAAGCACCAACTTCTGCAGTTACTATTCTAGTAGCTATATAGTTACACAAACATTAAATGAAGGATGACTCTCAAATGTTTTCAAAACATGCTGAAGAGAAATCTAAAGGTCTAGGCACTTTGTAATTCTTTAAAAAATAATATAGTAGGGGAGGGAAACCAAGATGGCGGCAGAATAAGGAGCTCCTGGGGTCAGTTCGTGCTACAGAACAGTTAGTAATCACCCAGAGCTGTCTAAAGTACCTGTTTGGGGGCCCCAGGAGACCAGAAGAGCATCCTGCAACATCCTTCAAAGTATGGAAGGAGGAGACTGCCCACCTGTGGAGAAAATTTGTGAGTAGACCCTCCACACCGCGGAGGTCAGTACCCGTGGTACAAGCCACCTTGGGAGCTATTCCGAGGCTGGAGTTGGAAGCTCCATTTCCCAAAAAACGGGGGAGGAAGACACAGTGTGGCACCGACTTCAGCTACTAATTAATAAATTCAGTAGGCTAAAATATAATCCTAAGAACAGCTAAACTTTGAACCTGCCCAAGTCAGAGGCTGGTAGCCGCCATTTTAACTTCGCTCCCCGGCATGAGGGGAATCAGGGCTGATTGAAAATCACTTGCTGATAGGGACCAGCTTCTTTCTACCCAGATCAGACTGCAGCTCCAGCCTAAACCCCAGCCCCACCTCTCTGGGAAACTGCAAGCCACACCGCAGAGGCCGGTGCCCATTCTACTCTAGCGGCGCAAGCCACCTTGGGAGCTATTCCATGGCTGGGGTTAGAAGCTCCATTTCCCATAAACGGGGGAGGAAGAGACAGTTGTCCACCGACTTCAGCTACTGATTAGTGGACTTGGCTGCCTAAAGTACAATCCCAGAAACAGCTAGGATTTGAGCCTGTCCAAGTTGGAAAGAGTCTGACAGCCGCCATTTTGACTCTACTCCGGCATGAGGGGAAGCCTGGCTGACTGAAAATCCACTGAAGTTAGGGACTGTCTTCTTTCCACCAAGATCGGACTACACCCCTAGCCCAGGCTCCAGCCCCAGCCCAGGCTCCAGCCCCACCTGCAGCAGAGAGGAAGCTGACGGGACCTGCACCAGGCTCTCCGGGCAACTGCAGGTGCTTTCGGCCGGCACAGTCTGAATAGTCAGTCACTTAGGGCTGCATCCCCCCACCCCAATAGGACAAGAGAGGAGCTGGGTATCCTCAGCCTCTCCAGGCAACTGCAGGCATTTTCAGCCCACAGACACTGGTTTGTTGAGTACCTTCAAGTCCATCTCCACCACTGCCCGCCCTCCCATAGGATAGGATGGGGCTGGTGTTCCCTCAGCCTCTCAAGGTAATTGTTGGCACTTTAGCCTCCACAAACCCAACCATTGGGCACCTGTGGCTCCACCCCCCATCCCCAATAGGACAAGAGACGGACTGTGTTTGCTCAGCCTCTCTGGGTAACTGTAGGAGCTTTTGTCCCACACAGACTGGACTGGTGGGTACCTGTGGACCCACCCTCACCCCTCAATAGGAAAGGAGGGGTCTGGTGTCTCCACAGCCTCTCCAGGCAACGGCGGATACTTTTGGCCTACACAGACTGAACTGCTGGATGCCTGTGGATCCAACCCCATGCGTAATAGGATAGGAGGGGGTTGGTGTTTCCTCAGCCTTTCTGGGCAACAGCAGGTAATTTCAGCCTACAGGAACTGAACAGTTGGGCGTTGGTGGTTCCCTTTCCACCCCTAAAGGGCAGAAGGGACAGTCCTCCCTCAGCTTCCCAGGGCAAATGCAGGCATATTTGACCCACACAGATTAGATTATTGAGCACTCCAGAGGGTCCATTCCCACCCCTGGCAGGGATGAGGTCTGGTGCTACGTCAGTTTACCTGGACAACTGTGGTGATTTTGGACCAAATGGCATAGATTGCTGCCCACAACTACAGCTCCAATGCATAACATATAAGGGATACCCAGTGAGATTAAGTGCCAATTTCTCATCAGAAACCATGGAGGCAAGAAGGCAGTGGTATGATATATTTAAGATACTGCAAGAGAAAAACTGCCAGCCAAGACTTTTATATCTGGCAATATTATCTTCCTTCATAGATAAACAGAAACTGAGAGAGTTTATAACAAAAAGACTGACTTTGCAGTAAATACTAAAGGAAGCCTGAAAAGAAAACACAGGAGGGAGGGGCTTGGAAGAGAGTCTAGAAATGATGAGTATATCAGTAACAGTAACTACAAGTGTCAAAAGAGTGGTGAAAATAAAATATGAGATAAAACCCAAAGATCAAAATGGATGAAATAAGAACTGCCTTTACAGTAATAAATTGAATGTTAATGGATTAAACTCCCCAATCAAAGAAACAGACTGGCAGAATGGATAAGAAAATATGAGCCATCTATATGCTGTCTGCAAGAGACTCACCTTAGACCCAAGGATACCAATAGATTGAAAGTGAAAGGTTGGAAAAAGATATTCCATGCATGCAGTAACCAAAAAAAGCTGGGGTAGCTATAGTTATATCAGATGATACAGACTTTAAAAGCAAAGCTGTTATTAGAGACAAGGAAGGACACTACATATTAATAAAAGGGATGATTCACCAGGAAGAAATAACAATCATAAATGTACATGCACCTAACCAGGATGCCCAAATACATGAGGCAAACACTGGCAAAACCGAAGGGAGAAATAGACATCTCTATAATAATAGTTGGAGACTTCAATATACCACTCTCAGCATTGGACAGAACATCTGGGCAGAGGATCAATAAAGAAACAGAGAGCTTGAATAATATGATAAATGGACTAAACCTAATAGACATATACAGAACACTGCACCCCAAAACAGGAGGATATACATTCTTTTTAAGTGCTCATGGATCTTTCTACAGAATAGACCATATGCTGGGTCACAAAGCAGATCTCAATAAATTCAAGAAAATCGAAATTATACAAAGCACTTTCTCTGATCATAATGGAATAAAGTTGGAAATCAACAAGCAGCAGACAAAGGGAAAATTCACAAATATATGGAGATTAAATAACACACTCCTAAATAATCAGTGGGTCAAATAAGAAATTTCAAGAGAAATCAATAAATATCTTGAGATGAATGACAAAGAGAACAGAACATATCAGAACCTATGGGATGCAGTGAAGGCAGTGCTGAGAGGAAAATTTATAGCCCTCAATACTTACATTAAAAAAGAAGAAAGAGCTAAAATCAATGACCTTTTGCACAGCTGAAGGAACTAGAAAAGAACAGCAAACTAATCCCAAAGCAAGAAGAAGGAATGAAATAACAAAGATCAGAGCAGAAATAAATGAAATTGAGAACAACGACAAAAATAGAATAAAGAAAACCAAAAGTTGGTTCTTTGAGAAGATTAACAAAATTGACAAACCCTTAGCTAGATTGACTAAGAAAAAAAGGGAGAAGATGCAAATAAATGAAATAAAAAATGAAAATGGGAACATTACTACTGACCCCACAGAAATAAGAGAGATCATAAGAGGATACTATGAACAACATTATGCCAAAAACCCAGACAATGTAGACGAAATGGAAAAATTCCTAGGAATGTACAAACAACCTACACTGACCCTAGAAGAAATAGAAGACCTCAACCAACCAATCACAAGTAAAGAGATTGAAACAGTCATCAAACAACTCCCCAAATGAAAAGCCCAGGACCAGATGGTTTCACAGGTTAGTTCTACTAAGCATTCAAAGAAGATTTAATGCCAACCTTACTCAAGGTCTTCCAAAAAACTGAACAAGAAGGAACGCTACCAAACTCATTCTATGAATCCAATATCACCCGAATATCAAGGACATATAAAGATATTATGGGTGAAAAAATGGTAGACCCATTTCTCTAATGAATACAGATGCAAAAAACCTCAATAAAATATTTGCTAATCGAATCCAACAACACATTAAAAGAATTATTCATCATGATCAAGTGGGTTTTATACCAGGTATACAAGGGTGGTTCAACACAAGAAAATCAATAAGCATAATACACCACATTATGACTGATGCAGAAAAGGCATTTGACAAAATACAGCATCCTTTCTTGATAAAAATACTACAAAAGATAGGCATTAAAGGAAACGTTCTCAACATGATAAAGGCCATATATGAAAAACCCACAACTAACACTGTAATCAACAGTGAAAGACTGAAAGCTTTCCCATTGAGATCAGGGATAAGACAAGGATGCCCACTGTCACCATTGTTGTTCAATATAGTGCTAGAGGTTCTAGCTAGAGCAATCAGGCAAGAATAAGAAATTGGAAAGGAAGAAGTAAAACTTTCACTATTCGCAGATGATATGATCCTATATCTAGAAAGTCCCGAAAAATCTACAACAAAGCTGCTAGAGAAGTAATAAACACTGCTACAATGCATTGCTAAAAGAAATTTTAAAAAGACCCAAATAATTGGAAGAACATTCCATGCTCATGGATTGGAAGACTAAATATCATTAAGATGTCAATTCTACCCAAATTGATATGCAGATTCAATACAATCACAATAAAAATTCCACCAGCATTTTTAAAACAAATGGAAAACACAATTATCAAATTTATCTGGAAGGGTAAGAGGCCCCGAATAGCCAGAAACATCTTAAAAAGGAAAAGTGAAGTTGGACGACTCTCATTTCCAGACTTTAAATTGTATTACCTAGCTATCGTGGTAAAAACAGCACGGTACTGGCATAAAGATGGACACATAGACCAATGGAACAGAACTGATGGTTCAGAAACAAACCCTCACATTTATGGCCCAGTGATTTTTGACAAGCCTGTCAAACCAACCCAGCTGGGACAGAACAGTCTATTCAACAAATAGTGCTGAGAGAACTAGATATCCATAGCCAAAAGAAAGAAAGAAGACCCCTATCTCACACCTTATACAAAAACTAACTCAAAATGGATCAAAGACCTAAATATAAAAGCAAGTACCATTAAGCTCCTAGAAGAAAATGTGGGGAAACATCTTCAAGACCTGGTGGTAGAAAGCACCTTACACCAAAAGCACGAGCAATGAAAGAAAACATGGATAAATGGGACCTCCTCAAGAAGGTGAAAAGGCAGCTCGCTCAATGGGAGAAAATATTTGGAAACCACATATCCGATAAAGGTTTGATTTCCATTTTATAGAAAGAGATCATACAACAACAACAAAAGAGCAAGCAATCCAAGTAAAAAATGGGCAAAAGATTTAAGTAGGCATTTCTCCAATGAGGAAATACAAATGGCCAAAAAGCACATGAAAAAATGTTCCATATCACTAGCTATTAGAGAAATGCAAATCAAAACAACAATGAGATATCATCTAACACCGCATAGAATGGCCATTATTGAAAAAACAGACAACAGACAACATCCTCTCCAAGTGCTGGAGAGGATATGAAGAAATAGGAACACTCCTTTACTGTTGGTGGGATTGTAAAACGGTGCAGCCTCTGTGGAATACAGTTTGGTGGTTCCTCAGAAAGCTAAATATAAAACTGCCATATGATCCAGCAATTCCTCTACTAGGAATATATCCAGAAGAACTAAAAACTATGACACAAGCAGACATCTGCACACCTATATTCATAATGGCATTATTCACAATTGCCAAAAGATAGAAACAAACCAAGTGTCCATCAACCAATGAATGGATAAACAAAATGTGGTATAGACTTATGATGGAATACTCTGCTGCAGTAAGAAAAAATGAAATTGATGCGAATATTCTCACTGTCCTGATTTTGTGATCATCAGGGTAGGCTAAACATTCGCTATATTAGAAACCATGCATGTTTCCCCAGACCTAGTTTTTCTCCCTAGGCCTGGTTTTTGGAATGCTGGTGATAAACTAAGCCTGATTTATTATATGACCATCCTGTATGGGAAATGACTGCAACTCTAGGTATCTTTGGGCAACCTTAAGAGGTATAGCAGGGGGACGGATGTGGCTCAAATGATTGGGCATCTGTTTCCCATATGGAGGGACTTGGGTTCGGTCCCCGGGACCTCCTGGTAAAAATTGAAAAAAGGAAAATATAGAAGGTGTGCGGGATGCCAGGCCCCGTGCACAGGTGTGCCGTCAGGCCCCACTAGCCATGCAGGAAGATGATGATGTAACAGGATAGTGACACAAGGGAGAGCCGAGATGCACTGAAAAACCAGGAGCTAAGGTGGTGTAGGCAGTAGGATAAAATGGATAAAAGTAAATAAATAAATCCTTAAAAAAAAAAAAGTATAGGGGAGTAAGATATGGACTACAGTTAGTAGTAATACTTTGATGATGCTCTTTCATAATTTCTTAACAAATGTTTCACAACAATGCTAAGTATTTGTGGTGGGTGATATGTGGGAACCCTGTAAGATGTTATACATGTTTGTTTTGTAAGTTCACAATGTTTACTGAACACTTGTAGTTTACGTATGTTCATATATGAATGATATACTTCAATAAATTGTTTAAAAGAAAAAATGAAATTGGTACTCATATAATAACATGGATGAATCTTGAAGACACTATACTAAGTGAAGTAAGCCAGACACAAAAAGACAAATATTGCATGGTCTCATTAATATAAACTAAATACGAAGAATAAACACATGGAGTTAAAACCTAGGGTATAGGTTATTAGGAGATAAGAGGAGGGTTGAGAAGAACTACTGATGCTTAATGTATGTAGAAGTTTTAATTAACTTGACTGTAAAAGTGTGGAAATGGATAGAGTTGATGGTAAAACATTATAGTGAGTAGCAGCTGGTTTATAAATGGGATTGTGGCTGAAAAGGGAAGTCTGGAGAAGCAAATGTCAACTGAAAGAAAGCTAAAGAATAATCTACGGACTAAATAACACAGCGAACCCACAGTTGGTTGAGGATACAAATGCAAGTGTGTCCTTCTGTGAGCTAGAGCAGATGTATATCACTATTGCAGGGTGGTGGGAAGATGGAGAAGCATGGGAAAACTACAACTGGTGTGACCTATAGACTGTGGTTAACAGCAATACTATAATATTCTTGCATCAGTGCCAGAGACTACTGTGTTGATAACGGGGGTGTATGGAAAAAGTATGCCAAATGTATGCTATGGACCATGGTTGGTGGTAAGAGTCTGAGGATATTATCTCAATCTGTAACAAATGTTCCACCACGGTGTGGTGTGTTGATGAAGGGGTGCTGTATGGGAATTCTATACATACGCATGATTGTTTTGTAAGTTCACAATAAAAAAAATATTTTTTAAAAATAAGGTGGGTTGGGGAGAAAATACACCAAATGTAAGATAGGGACTATAGTTAGTAGTAATATTTTGACGATGCTCTTGCACAGGTTGTAACAAATGCTTCACAACAATGCAAGTTTTTGGTGGAGGGGTGATATATAAGACCCCTGTATGAAGTTATGCATGTTTATTTTGTAAATTCACTATCTTTACTATACACTTATTGTTTATGGATGTTCGTGCATGAATAATATACTTCAATAAAAAATATATTTAAAAAAAATAATACAGTAGGGAAATAGGGACTTTAGGCTTCAAATGTATAGAGTTCTTATTTGGAATGATGGAAATGTTTTGGTTATGGATGGCTGGTGATAGTAGCACGACATTGTGAATGTAATTAACAGCACTGAAATATATATATATATGAATGTGGTTAAAAGGGGAAATGTTCAGTTGTCTATATAATAATTTTTTTTTAATCCATGGAACTGTATCACATAGTGAACCCTAAGTTAAACAATGGTTTACAGTTAATAGCACAATTATAAAAATGTGCTTTTATAAACTGTAACATGTTACCACACCAATGCAAGGTTTTACTAATAGGGTGATATGGGAATCCTGTATTTTATGCATGCTTGTTCTGTAAACACACAAATTCTTTAATGAAATAATAATAAAGTAACCATGATCCTAAAGGACATCTTACAATATACATTCAAACTAAAGAAACTGACATTTAGGTGCTAAACTAACTTATTATCCTTCACACCTAAATGCTGAAACTGAGGTCCAAAGAAGTTAAGAGATTTGCACAAGTTCACAAACTAGTAAGTGGTAGTGTTGGGATTTGAACCCAGCTTTCAAAGCTCATTACTCCTTAACTTTAGACCAACTGCTCTGAAAATGGCCTGAAATTAACCTCTCACCGGATCATTACTAAGTGTTCAACAAGAACAGAATCTTACAAGGGGACAGAATCCAACCATGGAGTGAAGTGAACTGTACATATACCACTTTAAAAGCTCTCCCACGACCACCTACAGTACTGGATAAAATTTCAACTCTTCTTTTATGTTTGTAAGGCCTTCATCATCTGGCCCCAAAGCACTCCCCTCCCCTGTTCAAACAAAACAATCGAATATTTTCTTTGTGGAAGGCACTGTGCTAGGAACTGTAGGAGGTCCACACTAGAATAATATACTCTCTCTGCCCTCAAGGAGCTTAAAGTTTGGTAAGAGAAACTAGGCAAGAAGCAAAACAATAGTAATAAAAGGCAGAGTATTATAAGAATGGAAAGAAACATACTGAAGAAGAGTGGAGATAAAAGTCCAGAGAGAGATTTCCTCCTAGGGTTGCCCTGCTTTCTGCCATTTGACCCAACTGCCTTGCCCACATTTGACAGGACCAGAAATCAAGAGCAATCAAAGGCTTCGACATACAGGTCAGTCATTAAGGAGAACGCGGTGGCCTATGCAACGGGCTTCCCATTTTAGATGGTAATCAAGCAAACCAAAGACATCACCTCTTTCAGTACAGTTGTAGATTCAGGAGAGTCAATCGATTTTTATTCTCCCTTTAAATTTCTAATTACTTAAGTAATATGAGAATGTATTCACAACTCTCCATATAATCTTCCCTCTCTCCCCACAATACCCTTACTTCATCTTATCATGTTGGGTTCTATTCCCTGTGCGTGAAATGACCTCTTCCCCTTCCCACCAACCTGCCTCCATGCTGCCCGCCTACATCCAGTGAGCAAGGATTTCTGAGTTGTCAAGACCAGGTCCAGCTCCCTGGCAGAGCTGGTTGCTCTGTCCCTTCGGTTCCCCACACTTTGCCTACACCTCTAGCACAGTGCTTTCCATCCCGTGCTCTGCCTGTGGGTGTTGTTGCCCATCTTCTCTGACAAATTATTAGCTTCTGGAAGGCAGAGACCATGTCCTACTGCCACTTTCCCATCCTCCAACTCCTGGCACTGTGTTGAGAATGAGCTACTTAATCATAGTGCTACTGCTGATTTTAGCCCCTTCTTGAAAGAAAAAATATTTGAAGTAGTCTCATGGCACATGGGAGGTAGTGACTGAATGTTTTCTTTGAAGGCAGTGAAAAGAGGGAGGGAGGGTGGAAAAAGGAGGAGGAAGAACGGAAAAAGCACTGTGCTGGCAGGCACTGGGAATATAAAGAAGAATAAAACGAGGTTCCTGCCTTCGAGGAACTCGGTCTAGTTGAATGCTCATGGAATGTCTAAACATCCACGAACCTTTCCTCTTCCGAAGCTCTTAACAAACAGAAGAGCCACCTGTAGTCATAGCTGAGTAGGGCAGCAATAAAGGATGGGGAGTGGCTGTTGTATTCCCTAGAGGGATGGGCCTGGGAAACTTAAGGCCTTCTTCAAAATTAGCTATCCCCTCTCTGTTTTTATTCTTATGACTGTCATCAATTTCAGTTTTAGCATCCTGCCTCAATCCACCGCACATGTATTAGGATAACATTCAGCATTTGAGAAGAGCAAATTTCCTAAGAAACCTCTCAACTTTTTCAAGTAAGGAAGGATGAACTGCATGAAATGCAGATGAACAAGCTACCTCAAAGCCATATTCTGGGCAGCCACACTATTTTTTAAAGACAGAGGGAATATAGACGGTCAATATGGTTTCATCTACCAGCTCATTCACCTCACAGAAGTCTTATTTAAAAAAAGAAAAAGAAGAAAAAAGGGCAGAGCCCAAACTACTTATCCTCATGTGGCTTCAGCTCTGAAGGTTGCTTTGCAAAGATATCTCAGGGTGAAATTATCCAGCAAACTCTTATGTGGATAGAAGGTTCCACAAGTCAACAACCGCTTAAGCAGTTTAAACCAACAAGCAAGATGCCTTCTATTTAAATGCTATGAGTGAATCTATTTTAAGCCTTTAAAAACCCTTTGGGCAGGTGTTTAAGCTATGTACAGACGGAGCCTGTGGAGGCTCGGGGGGGGGGGGGGGGGGGGGGGGGGGGGGGGGGGGGGCGAGGAGAGGGAGGGCTCCACTTTCCATGCAGGCAACATTTTGTTCAGACAATCTTCCTGCAGCAGGTCATGTGACAAAGGCCAAATAAACAGCATCTGGGGATTTTCAATTACAGAACTTTGCCCAGCATGCCTGCACTGTAATCTCTACCAGATGAGGCTCAGGCCTCCCTATTTTCAATAATTCACACACTGTGTACACATAACATGACAATAAGGGCATTCATCTTGCAGCCTGATTCGCAGATCAAAGCTAGCAAAGGGCCAGCTGTAAGCATGCTCTGCTGCTGGATGATTCCTGCTTTTCACAGACTTGGAAAGACGCTCCGCGGGACCTGGCAAGCGGCCTCTTTCCTGTGTGGTATGCGGAGCAAACTCTGAGCATGAAGGGGGCACAGTCTCCTGGGATGCCCAGAGAGGCAACCAATTCCATGTGCATGTGCAAATGCTGGGCAGCTTCAAACTCCCATCTACTCAACAAGCTGCCGCTCAGAGGGGTTCATCTTGGCAGGCATAAGACCCATGCAAAACCCACCACTGGGGGGAGGGGGGCATGTCTTAGGATGATGGCACATTTCCTGTGCTTTATAAACCCTCAGCCACGTGGCTCAAGTTTACGAATGCACTGGCCATACGGGTTCAACTAGTCACACACATACATGCAGACTCAGACATTAACTACAGAGTATGGGGTCTGGGAAATAAAAGAGGATTATCTGTTGTTATTACTGAAATCCCTATATGTTAACACAATTAAGTTGCAATGTGCAGACTAACGCATTTAACCACTGTGTGCTTGTGTGCGCATGCGTCCATGAGGGTTTTTAAAAGCATTCAGAATTATCAAGTTCACAACATTTCAAATGCCAATTGCCCTGCAGGGAGAGTTGCAACTGGAGGAAACAAGGACACTGCTTCCTCATATAAAGATTTCATACCAGTCAATCAGGGCAGCTACCCAGAGAAAGCCATTATGGTGACTTCCTCAGCAGCAAGCACATGCTGCTCACCAGCTGTGGGCTGGGTGTCCTTACCCCCTTCTTTCTCTCATTCAGAATGGTTTCCTCTTAATCACAATAATCCCAAAAGTGCTAAAACATACCAATCGTTGAGTAAGCCCTGCCTACAAAGGGCCAGCCGGCTGGCTTTTATGGTCTTGTCCAACTGCAGCTGATACTTCATTCAGTGACAAATCCAATTTAGTAGTTACAAGAGGTTTTAGCATCCCTGAAAAAATATTGGGGTTGATCTGGCACTCTCGAGTCAGCAAATGTTCCACTGCCATATTGTTTTAGAGATTTTTCTGCTGTCATATTTGATGTCTGCAGCCAACTGTCTCGCACCCTCCCTATCCTTGTCCCCACGAGCTGATGATTGTGGTGGCGGCAACAATTTAATCCTTGGATAAAACACACAGGCAACAACAGTACTTGGAATCCAACTGAATAACATTATTTTACCATCTCCCCCTCCTCCAGAGAGAGGGTAACAAGTTCTCTCTTTCAAACTAGAATTTCTAACATTGAGGGAAAGAGCTGTGGTATGAAACTGATTCTAGGTCAGCTTTGAAGCATAAAAAGAGATAAGCAAATGTAAAGATTTTACCATTAGACTGAAATTTGTCTCATTAAAAATAAAAACCATTGCAGGAAGACTTTGTAATTACATTATTTATATTCAGTTTAAGCATCAGAGTGTTAAAGAAATGCTTTAAGTCATGATGAGGGAAAGCAAATAAACTAACAAAGAAAAAGAATTTTTTGAATATTTCTTATATATTCTTTACAGACATGTATATAAATTCAAGTTAGTATAATTTCCAAAGAAAATAACTTGCATAATTTAGCTATAAAAAGGATACACAACCAATAAAATGTCATTTTTAAGCAGCACCACAAGACAATTTGTAAAGTAAAAGAAAAGGGAAATTATCTAATAGGAACATGGGCTGAAATTCCTTTAATATTAGGCTTTGCAGTCAATAGTTGGTTATTAATCCCAGTTCCAGTTTTAACAATATCAAAAAAATAACCACAGAGACATCTGGCTAAGGAAAAAAAAGTTTCAGTGCCATAAATGAAACACGCACAATTGTGGATGGCAGAATATTAACTACGGAATATTCCATACATGAAGTTCTTATTCTTATATCATGTGGTTTTAAAACTTTATTCTTTTTTCAGGGTTTTCTTAAAACACAAACTGAAAATTAAAACAAAACCAAAGCCTGCAGACTAGAGAAGACATTTAGCTTCTGTGAATAACAATCCATTAGATTAATATTTTGTCAATGTCACTTGTCACAACAAAAGCAGCAGCATTTATAATTTACTCTAAGACTGGTTTAATTAAAATTCAAAAAGCCACGACAAAGCTATATTGAATTTCATTTGCTGCATTGTAATTACTTACTTTGTAGCTGACTATAAACAGTATTTTATTACATCCACAAAAATGCATTTAAAAACTAACAGACACTGGAAGAATTGAGGGAACAAGTTCTGTCACTTCTACTGTGAACAGAGAGTTACTTGCTACTTTTATGTGATACCAAGAAATAGAGACACATTATCTTTCCCAATCTGATAGCCTATGGATCTGCCTACACGTTACCTTAGGCTTAGAGCAGTGCCTGTCTCTGGCAGAGCCAGAACTATGCATCCCTCCCAAGACCAATATAAAGAGTCTGACTTGGCTCAACCCCAACAATGAGACAATGGAGGCTGCCAGGCATGATGGATGACTTAAAGAACTTAAAAACCACCATATGCATCCTTCCAGATAAACAATTAACTGGGGGGGAGAAAAATTTTTTTTTTTCTGGAGGCAACTTCCAATGCTGTTAATCTGCCTTGCAGGGGAGAGTTAGTTTAGTGAAATTATACTTACTTTAAGAACATCTGTCTAAGACATTTTCTTTTAAAGTGCCTCGCTGGAGTGAGAAGAAACAAACTATCCATTTCTGATAAAAAATAAAGTTTAGAATTTTTAAAGTTAGGAAAGGCTTAGAAACGTAACTCCTTTAAAGCCAGTATCATAAGGTCTTCAATGTATCGGATTAGGTCATTTTCTTTCCGCTCTACCTTTATTTTAAATCCATATAATTCTTAAAGGCAGCATAATAAAAATTCACTTATTGAACAAGGCAGGCAGGCATAAACACGACTTAAGCATGAAAGAGAGGAAACGTCTTTCAGACATGCCAGATAAAAATCAGTGGTTCTGAAACTGCTTACAGGCAATTTACTGGAACTCATAAGGAACCAGGTGAGAATGCTTGAGGAATGACAGAGACATCTTAAGTCACACTGCACTTCCCTAGAATGAATTTGCAGGACAGGGTAACAGTACCTGCGGAAGTTCACCAAGCCTCCATTAATAAATGAGGCAGCAGTGCAGTTTCCATGGTAACAGAGACTCCACACTCTCCAGCAAGCTGAGTGCATAACTGCCCAAGGTTTCTCCTCAAATCTCAACTTCCCGTTTCCAGGTGCTGACAAAACCAAACATACTTTTAAGCTCAGGGAAACAGAATAGGGGTTTTTCAAAAGAGAATCTCATAACCCTGGTTTGGTCAAAAGTGGCACAGAAGTGGCACAGAACTCCAGCTCAATCTTTCTTCAGATGCTTGGAGCACAATTTAAAAATATTTTTTTCAAACTTACAGGGCAGGTACAAAAATTGTACCCAACGTACCCTTCCCTGCTCCCCAAACACACAGATCCACCAATTTTAGCATTTTGCCACATTTGCCAAATTATTCAATCTATCCATTTTCTGAATACTTGAATGTACGTTGTATACATCATGCTCTCTGAACACTTCCTACTGCTATGTACATTCCTAAGAACAAGGATATTCACTTATGTAACAGTTATCAAGTTCAAGTGCAGTTACCACGTTCAAGAAATTGAACACTGATATAAAGCTTACTATCTATATTACAGTTTTTATCAAATTTCCCAATAACAGTGGAGCAAAATTTAAAGAGAGTTAAGAGCCCACTAAGAATTTTCAATGAGTTAAATATATTTGCATAATATAATAATTTGTGATGACAAGTTACAATACTACAAGCTCCTATGACTAACGGTCTGTTTTGTTGTTGTTACTCTGTAGACATGATTTGGGGATTCAGTTCAGCTTGATTACAAAAATCCAACCCTTGAGGAGAGCTGACTATCCTTCTTCCAACATTTGTAATTCTGAGGTGAGGTCACAACATATTTAAAAAGAGACTCTCCAGACTCCTCCATATGCACAAAGAAGTGTGGAAAACTACAGACTCTAGATTCCAGAGTTCTGGATCAGAATTTACCACAGCCACTGATTTTAGGGAAAGTTATTAACTCTTTTGGGCCTCAGTTTCCCAACAGGTCTAATACCCTATAAGGCTATGATTCCATGATAATGAGACCTAGCTACTTTTTTATTCCTTCCAAACATAAGCAACACTGGTGTCCTCTGATCCTTCACCTCCCACCACAGGATTTCTCTCTGAACACACTGAAAGAGATGAATTTCTGGGTGCAAAAGGAAGATTTGCTGGTAAATTTAAGTAGCTGCAAGAAGGGTGGATACTGTGAGAGCAGCACAGAGAGGTCATAAGGAAGGGTTCTCAGAAGAGCCCAAGAGAATTCTAAACCAATCCCAAATCAAGGCCTCGAACAACAGCAAGAAACCAACATTCAGCATAGTGTTTACCTTGGGGGGAAATGATGATGGGGACAAATCAGTAGTCTGTATGCTAAGGTATGGAACGCCCTTCTTAACCAGCATCCATCCCTGCCAACTCCAGAGCTGTGCTAAGCCTGGAGACACTCTCTGAACCAGTGGCTGCACCAGATACAGGCATGGCGAGGAAAAGAAGGCAGCACTTCTGCCCCCACAGACTTGACAATCTACCCCATGGTATATTGGAGATGCAGGCAGAAAAAAGGCAGATCTACATAGGGTATATATTTTTAAGGCTTTTTCTTTTTAATGTTGTTCCTTTTTTTCCCTTTTAGCTATGACAAATTTAGTTTTAAGTCCCTCTCTGCATCCACGAAATAAAATGATGAATATGACTTCCCACATGCCCCTGTCTCATGCATGCACCACCTTTATAGGTTATCATGCTAAAAGGCTTCAGCAGACAATAACTAAAATCCCTCACATCTACAACTGATAACTTGAGAAGAGAAAATGTATTCCATTTCGATTTTTCAGACAGGTTTAGCTGGGCAGACAAACCAGCTGAAGGACAGGGAGGGTAAATTTCCAGTACAACTCTCCCTATAAAGCCCATAAAGTTACTATCCAGGGGGAGCAATCAAACGCCTACCAGAACTCTGAAAGCCACTGCATATCAAATTCCCTTCCACTGGCGAGGTCACACACAGGGAGCCACAATACACATATAAACTGCCTTTATAGAGTCTGTGTCTCATTTTCCTACCCTAGGTTAAGTGAGAGATTTCTGAGGTGAATGGGGCCCCTTTACCCTTGAGAGAAGATCCTTGGAGAGCTGGGTGTACCTATTAAAATATACAGGACTACCAAAACACATGATGAGGCAAACAATAACATCAACTCAGCCACAGACCTGGGCATTGGGGCCAAAGACTGTCATTTCTTTCATGAAAATAAGCAGAAATTAAGCAGAAACAATCCTTCCCAGTACCTGAATTTTGATTGACCTTTCTCTAGAATCTCATAGCCCTTTAAGTGGGACAATTGGGAGTATTTACTTGGCTTGGTTTATGAAGTAAGTTAAGACTATTCCAGTGTCCATGCTAATAGTTTAGACTGCATTCTAGAGACAATGGAAAGAGCCATCAGATATGCTCAAGAAAGGGAATGCTTAAAACATTCTACTTTGGAAGGATAAATCCAGCTACTGCTGGACTGAGGGGGTAAATTGGACTCAGGGAGACAGATAAGGAGAATAGAGTAATAGTTCAAGAGAAAGGTGATGAAAACCTGAATTTGAGAAGTAACCATTAAGAAAAGAAGGGAGAGGAGTGATTCAAGAGGTAGAACTGCCAGATATTCTTGACATATTTGGTATGGATATAAAAGAAGGGTTTTCAAAGGTGGCTGAAATTTTTAGCTCCAAGACGGTGGTAGCATCTTAGAAACAAAGAATATAGAAAAAGCAGGAGACTGGAACAAGTGAGTCTTAGTTTCCTAGGCCTGCTATAACAAAGTACTCAAACTGGGTGGCTTAAAACAACAGAAACGTATTGTCTCACAAATTCTGGAGGCTGGAAGTTTAAAACCAAGGCATTGGCAAGGCCAGGCTTCCTCTGAAGTCTATGAGGAAGACTCTGCTCCACACATCTCTCCAGCTGCTGGTGGTGACCTGCCAGCAATCCACGGCGTTCTCTGCCTCAGGTGTCACAGGGCACTGCCCCCTCTGTCTGTCCACATCCAACCTCTCTCTTCTTATAAGGACATCAGTCATATTGGATTAAGGGCTCACCATTCGTTCTCCAGTGGGACTTCATTTTAACTTGCCTAATCTACCTGTAACGATTCTATTTCCAAATAAGGAAGCACTCTGAGGTACTGGCAATTTGGACTTCAACATATCCTTTTGTTTTTTTTTTTAAAGGACATACCAGGGACTGAACCCGGGACCTCGAACATGGGAAGCAGGCGCTCAATGACTGAGCTATACCCGCTCCCAAACATTTCTTTTTTGGAGGACACAATTCAATCCATAACAGAAGCAGTGAGTTTCATTTTGGGTATTTGAATTTGAGGGAACAAATGGATGTCCATGAGGAGTCATCCATGAGGCAGCTGGATGTGCAAGGTTGGAGATTAAGAATCAGGCAGAGGGGGGCGGATGTGGCTCAAATGGTTGGGCGTCCGTCTGCCATATGGAGGGACCTGGGTTCGATCCCCGGGACCTCCCGGTAAAATAAAAATATATATAGAAGGCGCATGGGCTGCCAGGCTCTGTGTGCCAGTGAGCCGCCAGGCCCCGGGAGCCATGAAGGAAGATGATGACGTAAAAGGAGAGAGACAAGACGAGATGCTCCGAAAACCAGGAGCCGAGGTGGTGCAGATGGCTAGAACACCTCTCTCCTACATCGGAGGTCTTCAGGATCGAATCCTGGTGAAGACTGGAGGAGGAGGATGAGAAGAGATGAAACAGACACAGAGAATTGCCCAGCGAATGGACACAAAACAGCAAAATGGGGAAGGGGGTGTTTAAAATGGATCAAGTAAATAAATAAATCTTT
>JAQZBX010044906.1:0-21217 GCA_029593785.1 Cabassous unicinctus
TTTTTTTTGCAGAGCGCATATGAAATGTAAGCAACAGCTAGTATGTAGCTCTGAAATTCTGCCAGAGCCTGAACATAGTTTTTAGTGCTTGGTTTGGTAACAAAATGAAAATATAAAGAAAATAAGGTCTAAACATGATATCTTTTTTCATTAAGTTCAGCTATATAGTTGTTAGTATCTTCTGATTTAGCAGTATAGGTATTACTTGCATAATTAGGAAAAGGAAAAACAACTAAAACTATTTGTTCAGAAATCCATAAAGTAAGCTCCAGTTCCTTCTTGCTGATCCTGAGAAGATAATTAAGCAATGCTATATTTATTACTGTTGATGTAGGATTTCTCTGTGGCTCCACTGGGAACTTGGGAGCAATGGCTTTTTTTGTTGTTGCTTTTTTTAAGGTACCAGGGCCAGAAATTGAACCCTGGACCTTGTATTTGGGAAGCCTGTTCCCAACCACTGAGCTACATTAGCTTCCCTGAGTTGATTTTTCGTTTGTTTTTTGTTTTTAGGAGGCACCAGGGACCAAACCTGGGACCTCCCACGTGGGAAGCAGGCGCTCAACTGCTTGAGCCATATCTGCTCCCCAGTTTATATTTTTGAGATTCATATTTTTTTAAACTATCAGTGCTCCATGGAAATTTATGTGAAGTTTTCAGTTTTACTATTTCTGCCTTTTAAAAAAAATCTGTTTCATGTCTTATTAGAATGTTTTACTTTTTAGACTATTTAGAATTAAACTGATCGTCTTACAAATGTATATAATTATTTTATACACACATGCAATTCACTTTTTTTTTGCTAGACAAAAAGGACTAAAATTGTCTTTGGAATGAAAAATAATTTGAAATTTCTTTTTTCTGTCATAGAACACCTATAAAAGAAGACCATGTTATTTTAGATAATATTTATATGGTTATGAAATTTGGGTGGCATCTATTTTAGAAAAAAAAACTCCTTTTAATCTTATTGACATACTTTCTATATTCAAAATGAATTTCCAAACAGGGAGCTGGGACAAATGAGAAAGTCCTGACTGAAATTATTGCTTCCAGGACACCTGAAGAACTGAGAGCCATAAAACAAGTTTATGAAGAAGGTAAATGTGTCAAATAATATTTCCCCTTCATCACTACTGCCACTTCTTTCATTTTTCTAAGGCATAGCTGATACAGGAGGCAGGCAATATATGATTGTTGAATGAACGAATGTATGAATGAATGAAAGAATGAATGAATGAATAAACTACAACTCAAGCTATTTTTCTCCTTCAGGAAGAAAAAGACTTCAGGAAGGAAAAAGAAAACATTTAACTGTGTTAGTAGTTTATAAGAAGCTGCTGCTGAAGATATAATTTACTTTTGCATAGGATTTACAATTAGTTTAGGGATATGCAGGTTGTCTCTCATTATCATTAACTTAAAGGTGTAAGTGGTTTTATTTCCTTTAAAAAAGTTCAGTTTTATGTGGATGGAAATTAAGAGTTGTAAAAGGCACTTTTTGAACCTTGGAAAGAAACTTAAACCCTTTTCTAAATCAGTTGATAAAAATGTTTGGTTAAATGTATGTCATCTTAGCTATTGGCAATGCTTGAGCACTCTGCATTTTGATTTTTCTATTTGATATGCTGTGCTTTTTATGGGGAAAAAAATCTATATTTCATTCTGTAGCACAGCCTCTGAATGGAATTAAGAAAAAGAAATAAAAAGAAATGGTAGAAAGCTCTTCCTTTCTTGTTAACCTTCTTATAACAGACTTTCCCTTACCTGATTGAAGAGGACCAGATCATCCAGATTGCCAGCTCAGTCAACAAACCTACAAGCCTAGAGCCTTTAGCTAGAGAAATGGGTCTCTAACTTGGCGTTAATTGTGAATGGGCAATGAGAGAGGAAGGAGATTAGAATCAAGTGCTGGGCAGGCATTTGTGTGGGGAAGTAAGTTATGCAGTTGGTAGTTATGGCCCAATCTGAGGTCATAGAAGATGTGAAGAGGATAAATCAGAGAGAGGAGAAATATTTGATAATATTTAATGGTTAATTATATATAGGTGATAGAGTAGAGGAAGGAATCAAAGATTCCTTCAAGGTTTTGCAACTGGTTGAATTAAACATGTAACTCTTGGACCTTTTAGAATAGAAGCTTTTAAAGCTTGCCTGCTTTCAAATGATTAAATATTAAATGCCTTAGAGTATTCCCTCCTTTCCTTTGATGGCAGCTGTTTGAGAGTTAGTGAAAAGGGCTTGCCGACTCTTGTAGGTCCTTATTCTCCCCTTTCTTCTGGCCTGTTTGTTGAAGAACTGTGCATAGAGGTGGAGAGGCATACTTTGAAATATCACTGCTGTCTCACAGAGTTAACCTTATTTGCAGAGAGGAAAATTATCTTATTAGGGAAAGGAATGGCCGTGATCACAGAAAGACTCAGTATTAGAGGATGGACGACATTTGGAAACAATCATGTAAAACATTTGCAGGAAAGGAAGACAGTTTAAAAGTATAATTGATTGTGTCTAAGAGGCTTTCTAGTGCCATCTTGTATCTACAGATGAATAACTACATTGGTTGAGGGCATTTAAAAATGGCTGAGTCAAGATTTAGGCTTGAATCTTGTGCTTTTGAGAGAATTTAATTTAATTCATTTTCATCCAGCTATCCACTTAAAGCTCTTGCCCTTAGTCTTTAGAGCACACAGAGACTGAGTAGAGAGAATTTGTTAATCAAATATAATATTTCTTCCTTTTTGTGTCTTCTGTTTGATTAGTGGGGAAGATATCTTTTTCTAGTTAAATGGAGCTATACTGTAAGTATGAAATTATTCTCTTACAGAATACGGCTCAAGCCTGGAAGATGACGTGGTAGGGGATACTTCAGGGTACTACCAGAGGATGTTGGTGGTTCTCCTTCAGGTATTCGGCAGAGACTATTTATAGTTTACTTAAAACATCTGAAGCTAGAGTAGCCTGAATTTAGTTAAGTTGATTCTTATTGCAATCTGTGACAATTCTGGCTGGACAGTGCCTATGTTTGTATGTGTTTCAGAATACTTGACCTAAACACTTAATAGCTAACTTAGATTTTTTTGGGATAGTATGATCTTCTTTTATCTATAGAGTTTAAAATCAAGAGGGTCAGATTGGTTTTGGAAAGCACTATGTGAGAGTGTAAAATATTGTAGAATTGATACTATTTTAAAGAAAATTTACATTTTATTCCTAAGAGAAAAAGCTTGAGGTGCATAGACATCAGTTTGAATTGAACCATTTTTTCTTTTGAATGAAAGTGGTCATATAATTCAGAAATGTAACATATTATCTCTTATAGGCTAATAGAGACCCTGATGCTAGAATTGATGAAGCTCAGGTTGAACAAGATGCTCAGGTGAGTGAGGCCTAACATGTGATGAATTTATTATGACATATAAATGAAAACGGAATCAGTGGTAATGAAATTACCCTGCCAAATTAATGTATGTTTCTATAGCCTCTAGAAAGAACCTTAATTATGGGTCTCTTACAAATTATAGGATCTTTAAATGTAGATTTCTCTCATTTTGATTTGACTGACAATATTTATTTTAGCCCAAAGCTGGGATATAATAAAAGAAATATCATTACAAATAGTGAGTTCTACCTGGGTGTGATACTTTCCTGTAATTCTGAAACATTGACAGAATAGAGAATTTTATTTTAAAAACGTGTCATTGATTCCAGTCCAATGATACAGTGGGTCTCTTAGCAGGAGATGTGAAAGAAGAATTTTATTTTATTTATTTTATTTTTGTGGTAAATGGTGTTTTATTATATGATAGATGACAAGTTATTTTAGTATTAGGAAATTTCTTGACATTTCATATTAAAATAAATTCTAAATAGAATTCTGTACTTTTGTACAGTCAGTTCCCAAATGAAATTTGTACTTAAGTGGCTTTTAAATCCCAGTATGGTCTCAGTCTGGTTTATAAAGTAATCAAATGCATGAAATAAATGTTAGGAAATTTGCAACCTGAGAGTTGTTTGGTAACTGAAAATTGGTAGTAAAGGAATACTTGGGTTCTAGGTTTCACATGTCAGAGCCCTGTCTCTTTCATCACGCTTCAATTAAGAAAATACACAATTCTTGGTTGTTAATCATATACCATTGAAAAAGGAAGAGCCATATTCATTCCTCCATTCTACTGTTCTCTCTGAAACAATCAATGAATGTGTGATCTGCCTTTGTCAATAGGAAAAACGAGAGCATTATTATTCTTGTAGGTAGTTTGATTTTATCACGGCTTTAGAATGCTGTCCTCTCTTTCCCTAGTGGGAGAGAGAGAAAAGGAAAGGAAATGAAAACTTACTGAGGACTCTCTGTGTGGTATTTGACTCCTGTCTCACTGCCACCTTATACAATGCAAACCTATTCTGTCAGGTCTCTGTTTAAAACTTTGAAACCCTTCAGTGGTCCCCATTGTGCTCAGAATAAAGCCCAGGCTCCTAAATGTTCCTTCTAAGCCTCTTCATCATCTGTCCCTTGCTAATTTATGCCTCCAGCTTCCAGTCTCTCTCTTACATGTTCTCTCTTTTTTCTCCCACTACATTCACCTGGCTAGCCCTTCAGGAGTCAGTCCTCAGCATAGCTTCTTGTCAGCCGGCCCTCCCTGATGCCTCATGTGTGAGACTCAGGTGCCCCTTAGAGGGAAGGGATGATAGCACCCCACGCTTCCTGTCACAGCCCTTGCCACCTTTCATCACAGCTGTATGTCTCCTTGACTGCCTTCTCAAGGCGTATTGAGCCTTGTTTCAATTTGTATCCTCAGCTCCTTAGCACATAGTTGATGCTCAGTAAGTAACTGATAACTTAATTAGTGTATAATTCTAAAGTGGAGGGAATACATTTGTACAGACAAGGAAACTGAGGCTCAGGGATTGAGATATAATAAGCCCATGGCTCCCACCAGGTAAAGTGGTGGAGCCAGGATTCATTCCCACCCAGGCCTATCTGACTCCAAAGCCCTTTCTCCTTCACTAAACAAAGGTCTCAGTGTTCTTGGCTGGTAGCTCCTCCCTCTGACTTCTTCTGCCATATAAAGGGTTTATTAAATATAGACTGGAAGCACAAATCCACCTTACATCCACCTTCTTGAGGGGAAAAGACCCAGAGCATCCTACAAATCCATATTCCCAACTGTTAGGGGCTTTGTTTATGATTGAGATGACCTTATTGCTTACCAAACATTAACTGTCTGTGGGCTTTGCTAGAAGACGGTGCTAGTTCTTGAGTTCCTACTCTCAAGAGTAGGAGTTCTGGATGTTTTTTAACGTCATGGTCAAAAAAGCCAACTCTAGTAGTGTCAGATGACTATGGTGAAGCCTGCATTAGAAAGCAGTGGGTACATTTCCCAGCACAGTCAGTGATGTAATGAGAGCATTGCTGAAGTGTGAGGCTGCTGAGTGGAAAACAGTACATTTTTTTAAAACTTCTCATTTTCATTGATTTCCGTCTATAGCAATGCTTCTCAAAATTTAATGTATATGCGAATTCCCTGGGGAGACTGCAGATTCTGATTCAGTCTGAGTGGTGATGCCGATGCTGCGTCCTGGGATCACAGAGTAGCAAGGTGTCTTTTATGTGTTGGGAAGAGGATATGATCATTAAGGACCCTGAAAGGGAACTTTGTACATCTGAAAACTGCCTTATGGAGTTACTTTGAAATGTCTCTTGCACAGAATCTGGGCTTTCCCTAACATTCCAGTGCTGAGGCACAAGACAGGATGGGCTGCTCTGGGTATTATTAGTCTTCTGATTCTTTAAAATGTATGATTGTTATAAGTTAATTAGAAAATAATTATTGAAAATAATTATTTTCAGTATTATGAAAAGGAACACACCAAGGGCAGTTAAGCTGTTATCACTTATGGGAATTAAAATTTTTTTTTTAATTGAGAGTAAGCTGAGACAATTAAAGAGCCCTTTCATAAGCTTTTGAAATTTTTTCTTTACTGATACCTGGCATAAGAGGATTCCTTTTATTTCAGGGGTTTGATAAGCTACAGTGAGTCATTTTGTAGATAAACATTTTGCAGATAATCCACTTAACTTTTTTTTTCTTTTTTGCTAACGAGAAAGGCTTCAAACATAAACCAGATATTAGTAGCAGGAACAGTGGAAGAAGCTGTCCAAAGTTCAAAACTAAGACCTTGTCCTTTCATACGGGCATACCTTTTCACTCCTAGTTTCTCCTGACCAAGTCTCGCCATCCAAGATTCTGCAAAACTTTATTGCAAGGAATTGCTCCATACCTACCATTGTATCTTTTTGTTTGTTTTTTTGTGTTTTTTTTTTGTTTGTTGTTTTAATTAATTTTACCGATACATGTTAATAAAGCATACAGTCCATCCAAATTGTACAATCAGTGGTATTTGGTATAATCACATAGTTGTGAGTTCATCACTTCAGTCATTATTAGAGCATTTTCATTATTCCAAAAATAATAATAAAAAACAAACAAAAAAATTCTACCACTTAATAATCGCTTCTCAATCTCTCTATGCTCTCCCTGCCATACGTAGCTGCTGTTCTATTTCCATCTTTCTAATCTATTTGCATTTATGGAATCAAACAATATGTAGTACCTTTTGTCTAGTTTCTTTCACTTAGTATATTTCCTTTTTCTTTTTTTTTACCCTTAATGGAAGATTATTAATATATTACTATTCACTACTATCCATATTTTGCTTTGGTTGTATTTTTGCCTAATATTAACATCTTGTAACATTAACATATATTTGTTCAGTTTCAACATTTATTTATATTTATATTTTGTAAAAAGTCTTATATATGTGCTATTACCCATATACATATTTCACATGAGATTTCGCTATGCTATACAATCCCATGTTACATTTTTTAGCTTTCCTTCTGGTAATATACATGACCTTAGACTTTCCCTTTCATCCACTGTCATACCCATATATTAGCACTGCTAATTACAAAGATATGATGTGCTTTTACCATTTCTATTCATTTCCAAAGCTTTATGAACAATCTTTTTACCAATTCTGTACAGAGTAAACCCTCATGTTTCTACTCTCTAACCTCATTCTGTTTTCTGGTAACCTATATTCTAATTATTAACTCCATGAGTTTACACCATGTATTTAGCTCGTAATAGCTCAGTTATACAGTATTTGTCCTTTTGTGTCTGGCTTGCTTCACTCAACATAATGTCCTCCAGGTTCATCCATGTTGTTGTATGCTCACAACTTCATTTCTTCTTAAAATTACATAATATTCCATCATATGTATACACCTCAATTTGTTTATCCATTCATTGATTGTTGAACACCAGGGTTGTTTCCATCTTTTGGCAATCGTGAATAACGCCACTATGAACATCGGTGTGCAGATGTCTGTTCATGTCACTGCTCTCAGTTCTTCTGGGTGTATACCCAGTAGTGGTATTGCTGGGTCACATGGCATATCTATATTCAACTCTCTTAGGAACTGCCAAGCAATCCTCCACAGTGGCCATACTATTCTACATTCCCATCCATTTTACTTTTTAACATTTCTTTCACTGTGTTAGATGTGATTTTATATTCTCCCCCACCAAATCCAATCCTTATTTTATACTTTATGTTTTAGTTTACTAAAAGGTCCTGGGAGCAATTTATCAGAAATGGGTTGGCTTTTACAATGGGAATTTATTAGTTTAAAAGCATACAGTTCTGAGGCCATGAAAGTATCCAAATCAAGGCACTGAGCTGCAGGTGTGGCGTCAGCTCCTGTCTCTTTTCTTCTTCAGGCCTTGTTGCTACTTCTGCTTTGGGCTGCTCCATCTATGGCTTTTCTCTCTGCTGGTTTCATTGATTCAGCTTCTGGTGGCCTCTCTCTGTGTCTGTGGCTTTTTTTTCTGTCTTTGACTTTTTATTCCTCTGTTTATGAAGGACTCCAGTAAGAGGCTTATGACGCACCCTGGCTCACACAGTCTAATCAAAGGCCCTTAACTAAGTAATTTAAAGGTCCCACCTAAAATAGGTTTACCTGCACAAGTATGGATTAGCTCTAAGGACATGATCTTTTGGGGTCCATCCAGCTTCAAACTGTCACACTTTGTCTGGAGAGAAAGTTGAACTCTTTGGGGAAGGAGATTGAGGGCAAAAGGAATCAATGTTTATTGACACCTGCTATTGGTTACGTACACTGTTTGATATATAAGTTATATCATCTTCATTTACAATTCTCTGGAAATTGATGCTATCATCATTCTTCCTAGAAGGTTAAGAGATTATAATAAAAAGCAGTTGATATTTCACCAATTATTCCCATGTAACAGGATTAACTGCTATACCTACTAGACATAATTCTTAGAAATTGGGCATATATTAGAAGTAGTAACCAACATCCTCAGTATATTGTTATTATCAGTATTTTTTATTTTCTTTTTTGTGTTTTTTCTGTTTTACAAAATTTCTCAATAAACGTGTTATTTTGTAATCAAAAAATTATTTTAAGAAAGGCCTATAACACCATGATCATATATAGTTCTAAAGTTTAGATACTTGCATGACTTTCATAGTAGATGTCTTTTCAGTTTTGAAGAGCATGCGCACATATGATCAGAACTGATATTATTTTTGTTATTAACATAAATTAATTTGAAAGTGAAAGTAAATGTGATTCTTATTTTTTTAATTCTATGGAAATATAATAAAAATACATCTAATACCATAATCTACAGTTTTAAACATACTGTGACCCAAGCTTTAATACCCAGACAAATGCTAGCATCCCCTCCTATCCTTACTAGGTTTACCATTTGTGGTCATAAGACTAGCTTCAAGTAGCAACTTTAGCAAATTGCATTCATCTTGGTTTAATTGGGACATTTACCTAGAAATGAGTAATTGAAATGGTAGTATAAACATTTTAAAGACTGAATCTTTGGGTTTTAATAAATTATCTATATCTTAATAAGTGAACTCAAAGATTTAATGAAAAATTTGTATATAATTTTATTTTATTTTTTGCCACTCTATGAAAACTGGAAAGCATATATTCTTTCCATGTCAAAAAAGTGAATATGGACACACAAACTATTTAACAAGTGCTAGGCACTGTACTACACCCACAACCTTTTAACAGTTTATTATCATCTTTTGGAAATGTGAAAATGTTTCACAGTTGGTGATGATGAAATCTCAGTTGTAAAGGGAAAATATGGAGTAAAATATGGAAAATATGATGTGCTATTTACACAGAAAGTCAAAACAAAAAACACAGACATCGTAGCTTCTAGATAAATTCTTTCCTCTTCTGTAATTGGAGGTGTGAATGGTGAGGCAATCAGAACTTCCCCCAACTCAGACCCTGAATCAAGAAAGACTGTAATTTATGGTAGGCATTTTGGGAACACTTAATCTTGCAGTTAACAACTGTCTGCTTTATTGCTTTGACCCATTAATCTAATGTGGAACAGTTCAGTGGCAAGCTCCAAAGTAGCTCTAGACTCAGTGAGCTGAGTTTCTGAGTAGGAAACATTAGCAATAATAAAGTATAAAATGATGAATCAGGTAAATTAATACTCAGTGAATAAAAAACAAGTATGATTAAGAACTTGGAAATGAGATGGAAGATCAATTTATTGATGAAGGTTGAAATTTTCGCAGACTTTATTTCAAGCTGGGGAACTTAAATGGGGGACAGATGAAGAAAAGTTTATCACCATTTTTGGAACACGAAGCACGTCTCATTTGAGAAGGGGTGAGTGAAATGTGTACGGGACAAAGATTTTGATTAATTTTGAAAATACACGAGCCAGTATGCCAAAATACCTGTCATAGCAGGCACTTAATGAATCAGTGGATTTTTGTCTTTCTTTTGGTGACCCCAAGAAATCTCTTCATAATTCTCTTTGCTGCTCTTATAGCTTTTACAAAACTAGAGCTCCTCAGTCTATCCTTTGCTTATCAGAGGGTGGTGGGGGAGGTCAGATCTCTAAATTATTACTCTCATGTTAACAAATCACTGAATAGTTCATGGCTGAGTACTAGTATTTCCTCCTAGACAGTAGTATCCAAGTCCTCATCTCCGTATTTCCATCAGTACTTGTGGTGTCAGTTGGGAATGCATTCAGGGGCAGGTGACAGAAAACTCTCTTAATAGTAGCTTTACAAATTGGGGTTTATTTCTATAGGTAAGATTCTATAGCTGGTTTGGCACAGCATGGGCTTTTTTCTTTTCTTCTGCTCACTGTCCATATTTTTTTTGGTCTTCTTTCTTATGCTTATTACCTCATGGTCACAAGATGGCTGCTGGAGCTGCAAACATATCAACCATTTTCATGGCAGGAAGAAAAAGAAGGGGTGAATTAGGCATCTCTATTTGCCACTTTTTATCAAGAAAGAGAAAGATTTCTCAGAAACCCCTCTAGCAGATTTCTCTTTATGTCTCATTGGATTTAGCTAGTCCAGGGAGCTGGGAAGTCAGGGAATGCAAAACACTCATGATCCATTGTTCAGTGCTTGGCACATTGAGACTCTAAAAACAATCAGTGTTCTGTTAACAAGGAAGAAAGGGATATTTGTTTTGGGTAGTACATCACCTGATCAGAGCAAAAATCTCCTTTCAGGAAAGGGTGATTTTGATGTGATTAAAAAGTCACCTTCATTTTTCCTAGTGTTTGACAAATACATGACTATATCTGGATTTCAAATTGAGGAGACCATTGATCGGGAGACTTCTGGTAATTTGGAGCAGCTACTCCTTGCTGTCGGTAGGTAATTTTACAATGTATATAATATTTAGGGTGATAAAAGCTATTTTTTTCAGTTGAGGCAATAGCTAAAAATAATCACCAATTTCTTCATGAAACGAAGAGCATTACATGAAGCAGAGACTCCAAATCTTTTATTAAAAAATCTGTCTTGATTTTGAAAATACATGATTATCTGGTTAGTTCATCTAATCCAATGGATATGCTATCAGAGTTGTTTAAAAATCATTTTTGAGCTGCATGAGAAATGTTACTGTTACATTATGAATCGAAATATTGCGGACAAACTTCTGATACCTTTGGAATTTTAAAATTCTTTTGAATACTATCTTCTTGCCTTTGAGGCAGACAGAGAAATTGGCATCTGGTTTAGAAAGAGCGCATCTTTGCTATAATGGAAGATGTGGGATTGTTTTCATATTACATAATTTTTAATTTTATTTTACCTGAGTATTCAGAATAATCTGGAAACATTGGAGAATTGAGATTGTTCAGTTGATTGTAGTATTATATCTCCAAATCCAGGGAGAATCTAGCTTGTAAAATTTCCCAGTTGCCCTAGTTTTCATATGTGTCTGAAGTGAACCTTTGATGTTTGTTCAAAGAATTGGTATTAAACTAAAATTTTTGTGCTGTCTTCTTGAGAATAAGATAAAGATGTGCATGAACCAAGACTAAAAGTAACCTTTCATTTGAGTTCTTAGTTAATGGACTTTTGCTAGAAAGCTCTTAGACATCCCTTTCATAATTCGAATACAACATAAAAATTACATTTTATTACTGGTGGCTGTTTTTCTTGAACATTGAAAAAGGGGGAATAAGAAAACTTCCACAAAATAAAAAAGGTTGTTTTTGCTTATTAAGAAATTTTTGTATGATAGGTTTTCTGAAGCTAAGCAGCCTTCACTTACATTAGAAATCTGTATGTTCAGAGTTGTTTTACTTTTCTGATATCAGTTTATCTGGGTATACTACTGAAATGTCTCAATCTTATGACAATATGTGTATCATGGATTTTAAAGAGGAGGAAGAGAATAACTAGATTAAGATTACAGGAAGCGAATCCAAGATTTGTCAAAGATTGGGTAAAACAGTAATCTTGTATTATTTGCTTGAGGCTCATGAAATAAAATCCTCCAAGATGTTTGTGTAATTTATTGGAGACTAAGAAGATTTTGGCATGATAACAACTCAGGATGCCCAAACTGACATGTCAAAAAAAATGCTCACGGAACAAAGGGGCATAGAAAAAACTTGGACCCCCTGCCCTATATGCCTTTTTATATAGAACTCACAACTCCAAGGAAAACTCAAGCCAGTATCTAAGAAAATATGTGGTGAGTGAGGAGATCAGATCAGTTTGCAAATAAGCAGTGCCTACTCCTATGTTAATTTTTATCAAAGCAGAGTTATAAGCATGAGATAGCTTTGGATTTTTTTGTTTTTAAGTACCGGGGCTGGGGATTGAACCCAATACCTCATGTGTTGGAAGCCGGTGTTCACTGAGTCACATTGACACCCCCTAGTTGTTTTTTTTTTGTTTGTTTGCTTGTTCTTATTTTTAGGAGGCACCAGTGACTGAACTCGGGCCCTGCAGTGTGGGAAGCAGGCACTCAACCTCTTTAGCCACATCCGCTCCCAGCTTTGGATTTTTAATTATTTAATCCTTTTAATCTCAGAATAGCATCTGACCATTGTATTATTTATTTTCTTAGTGAAATCTATCCGAAGTATACCTGCCTACCTTGCAGAAACCCTCTACTATGCTATGAAGGTAAGTAGATACCTTGAATCTTCTATCTAACCCATCTTTCTAGTTATCTTTCTCTGTTTCTGGTCATGTTTTACATGACAGACTTTGAGGTTTCTTTTTTGAATTATTAAAACAGGTAGCTCGATTCCACTAAATTGCTTTACTTTATTGATTCACTCCAACTCAGGTGAGTTTTGATGCTATATTTGAAGTTTTTAAACAATGTGCCTTTCTCTTTTTATTTTTCAAAGGGAGCGGGAACAGATGATCATACCCTCATCAGAGTCATGGTTTCCAGGAGTGAGATTGATCTGTTTAACATTAGGAAGGAGTTTAGGAAGAATTTTGCCACCTCTCTTTATTCTATGATTAAGGTAGTAAAACTTTTCTTTGAATTATGTTTAGAAATCCAAAGCTGACTAATTATAGGACATGAAAGACATTATTGGAGAACCCCATTTTTGTCTTAATTTTAGAATTTTATTGTTATGAGTTGTTAAGTTTAACATTTTAGTATTATGATTAGAGGTTTGTGTTTTAAAGCTTACGATTTTTCCTGAAGTAGGACTGATGGCTTCCAAGTGAATGCCAGGACAGTTGCTGAGGCTCTTGGTGAATTTAGAAGATTATTTAGTAGTGATAACAGATGACTCAATAAACCTAACTCCTTGCTCATGATAATAATGTATTTGTTCTTTCTTTTATCAGTCCCAGCTGTCTTTATTAGTTCCTCCTTTCTTTCATATCACTTTTTTCCCCCTTATCGTCTATTATCACTTTGCCTCTGATATTTGTTCATAGTTCAGGAAAGAAACAACCATGTCATATCTGGAATAAAGAGCATAGGTGTTACTATCATTTTTGTGCTTTTAAAAGCAAGACCACTCTGTGGCCAATAATTAAATTCAGTTTAAGGTATTTGCTGTGTTTTTTTTTTTTTGTTGTTGTTGTTGTTAAAAGGTAATATGGGTCATGTGCAAAACAAGATTTCAATTGAATAAGCTTTTAAACTTGTAAGTGTGGTGTGGCTGGGCTAGAGAGTTTGTCCATGCACTTATAGGTTGAACATTAATTTATCATGCATATCTCTCTGTGAGGCAAGTACAGGCATGGCATGTCCTGCCTTTGAGACAAAGCCATCACAGTCAGACAGCCCCAGCATTGACCCCTTATCCAGATATATGCTGAGTGATAGAGATTTACAGTTTATGAAGAAGGCTTGATCTTAATAAGGCTCTAAAAGTGAGGGCAGGTCCATTTCCTCATCATCTATGTTACTAGAGTGAAGGACACACTTCATTGTCTTTGAGAGAACTGTGCCTTCAAAGGGTAGAGTTATAAAGTTAGACATGAGTTGTATTGGTAGGAAACTCCCTGTATGACATTCCTGATGAGAAAGTCACGCACAGATCACCTACATGGGAAAAAAGTCACGTATACAATTTGTTGTCAGTATTTCTTAGTTGTTTTTTTTTTTTTTTTTAATTTTCTGTGACTTCTTTGACTCATGGAGATTAACTAAGTACACTGGGGTTTCAGAGTGATACATCTGGGGACTATAAGAAAGCCCTCCTGCTGCTGTGTGGAGGAGAAGATGACTGATGTGCTAGTTGGTGAGAGATCCCTGCTCTGCACCTGCTACCACCACCACCACCACTGCTCCCCTTCTCCTGCACACCTCAACTGCACTTTTTGTATGCCAGTGCTTGACACATTGCCTTATTCATACAAGCATGCTAATGACCAAAACATCCATGTATTAGAAATAAAGCATTATGCTGCTTTCTGATATTCGATTGAGATCATATGCTTTGATTGTTAGAAAACTGAAGTGTACTTATGTTACTAAGTCTAGAGTATGGGTCATTTATATATTCAAGAGATTAGACTGCTTTTTTAACCTTTTTATAAAACTTCATTTATATTAAGTTGATAACCATGTTACCTTAATCAAAACCTTGGCATTGAAATTATTAAATCCTGGAACTGTTATTAATCAAATTTGTTCCTCCATTAAACCTGCAAAACCATGGTGGTTGCAGTCAAAAGATTAATGAAAAATAAACATTTCCTTTTCCCTGAATTGTGTGTTTGTGCATGTTTAGAAAATTTATTTAACAAGGATATTATCTTTTTTCAGGCCATTCATTTGACAATGGAGTTAGTTGAGAATTAATTTACAGTTGTCTTTTTGGGAGATAAGTTTGAAATCCAACACCACAAACTGAATTTCTCTCCTCCGGCGTATGGAATGAGGAAAGGTTGAAGGGCTCTGTTATTTGTAGCATGTTTATTTGAGTATCAGATAAGGTGATAACTTATGGTGGCTAATTACTTAGTAGAAAAGTTGATTTTGTAACTGAACCTAAAAATTCAGAGTGTTACCTTTCTCTTTCCTAATATAAACTTGTTTTCCCTATTTACCACCTGCCACCTTCTTTGGGATAAAAAGGCAGGCAATCTTTTAGAAAGGAGAACTCTTTGGACTTCTAATATTTATCTTCCCAGCCTCTTTGAATGGTGTGATTTTTCCTTTCTTGCACATACTCCCTTATAGACACTTTGTTTTTTAAAGCAAAGTGATAGCTGTTAAGACATTTTAATAAAATGGATTATTCTCCTTTTGGAAACTTATTTTTTTTAAAGATTTATTTATTTGTTTATTTATCCATCCCTCCCCCCCTCGTTGTTTGTGCTCACTGTCTGCTCTCTGTATCTGTTTATTGTTTGCTCTCTGTGTCTGCTTGTCTTCTTTTTAGAAGGTACCAGGAACCGAGCCCGGGACCTCCCACGTGGGAGTGAGGCATCCATTCACTTGAGCCACATCTGCTCCCTGCTTGTTGTGTCTGTTATTGTGTCTCCTTATTTTGTCTCATTGCATCAGCTCCCTGCGCCAGCCCGTCGTGTCAGCTCGATGTCTTGCTCGTCTTCTTAGGAGGCACTGGGAACCGAACCTGGGACCTCCCTTGTGATACGTGGGTGCCCAACTGCTTGAGCCACATCCGCTTCCCTTAGAAACCTTTAAATGGTAATAATGTTCTTTTCATAACCATGGCTGCACATCAGAATAACCAGTAAACTCTTAAAAATTGTGTCTGTAGATATGACACCGGGCTTTTTCAGAAGCTCCATAGACAATTCTGATGTAGAGCCAGGCAGAGAATCAGTTGCCTATACTTTTTACGTGAAATATCTTACATGGTTTATTTTCAAAAGTTCTGTATTTTAATAGCACAGTGGCTTTAAATATAAGCCCTAGATTGTGCATTTGCCATGCTTCAAAAGAAAGGAACTAATGAGCTCTAAAATCTGTTACATTTAAAGTTTGTGACTGCCTAGCTCTTACTGTGAATTTATCATGATACTAATAAAAATACCAGCAAGTTTTTTTTTTTTTTTTAACTAGACAAGCTGACTCTAAATTTCATGTGAGAAAAGAATAGTTAATAAAATCTTGAAAAAGAGCAGTGGGGGAGCACTAATCATATATACACATTAGAACAGGCTATAAAACCTCAATAACTATTGAAAACAATGTGGTACTGGCACATGAATAAACAGACACATGGATAAAATGGCAAGTCCAGATATAGAACCAAATAAATACATTTGGAAATTTAGTTTTGATAAATATGGGCCTTAAATTACTGTGTAAAAATGGAGTTCTTTTTAAAAATAAGTGGTATGAAGACAATTGAGCAGCCATCAAGGAAAAGATAAGGTTAGGTCCATACCATATATTGTGTATCAGGATAATCTCAAAATGGATTATAAAGACTTAAACATAAAAATTGAATCATAAACATATTAGAAAGTCATGTGGGAATTTCTTCATAACTGGGTTCGCATAACTGGGATGCAGATACTGAGATGGAGTTAGGGATGCCAAGGGTTCATTGAAAGGAAAAGGCAGCAAGTCCAGACTGAGATGCAGTCTGCCTTCTAACGTGGAGCACTGGGGCAAAGATTTCCCATGGAAGGAGTAACATGTTAGACAAAAATAGCCAGGCTCTTGTATTCCCACCTTGCTCAATTACTGGCCAGGTATTTTCCGAGAAGAGTGTGGCTCAGCTTAAAAGCTGAGACAATCCGCGTTCCTCCCAGCTTTGCAGTGAGTTTTGGTGGGGTTGGGGGAAGGGGAGAGGACATCTGCTTTAATAACCTTGGATTGGGAGGCTCCAGAAGTCATAAAAGAAATGGTTATTTTCAACTACCTGAAAATCAAATAACTTCTGCGTGACAAAGGAAGGATGGAAGAGAGATTGAGGGAAGAAGGGAATGAAGAGAGGAAGGAAGACAGGAAGAAGAGAGGGAGAGAAGGAAGGAAGGATACCATCACAACACTATAAGAAAATTCAAAAGACATCTGAAAATATTTGCCTCTTATATAGCAAAGAGCTAATCTCCTTAGTATATAAATAACTCGTAAATCAAAGGAAAACAAAACCAGTAATCCAGTTAAAAAAAAATCGAGCAAAAGATTTAAATAGTTAACACACACACTCACACAAACACAAAACCATAGACACAAATGGCCCTTAAATATACGAGAAGATGCTTGACCTCACTCATAAGAGAATTGCAAATTCAAATTACACCGAGATACCTTTTTTCACCTATCAGATTGACAAAATTCCAAAAATTGGGCAATATACCTTGTCAGTGAGCTGTGGTGACCAGAAACTCTTATTTATGACTGATAGGAGTGAAAAATAGTATAACCCTTATAGAGGGAAAGTTGATAATATATCAAAATTATAAATGCATTTGCCCACTGACCCAGCAATAGCACGTGTGGGAATTTATCCTGTCTGCTCCCTATATATTTATTAAATAATGTGTGCACAAGGTTATTATTGTACCATTGTTTGTTACAGCAAAAGACTGAAAATAATCCAAGTGTCCATCAATAGAGGATGAATTAAATGCATGCAAGTAATGGAATACTACTGTTGCATTATAAACAAATGAGGAAGCTAGCTTTCTATGTATCTTATGGAAAGGTTTCCAGAATATGCCCCTTAATGAGAAAAGCAAGTTACAGAACAGTGTATATAACGTCCTAACTTTTTTGTATAAAAGGCTGGAGAGTGGAGTAAAGCATTTATTATTTTCTACATAAAGACATGCTGAAAAGATACACAGGACAATAATAAAAGTGTTTACCTATAGGTAGAGAGACCATATATTAGAGTTTGCCAAAAACAGAGACTCTGTTTATGTCTACAAGTAGCACCATCTTTCACTCAAAATGGTCTAGTTATTGATATATTATATGGTCACCCAATCAATAGGGAGTAGGGCTAGGGAGAATTAAATGCTCAGGGATGTAATGGGAGTGAGTTTTAATGTACTCAATTTTAAAATTGTGTTTTTGTTTAAAACATGATATACTAATAAAAAATAAAAATATATTCAATGGAAAAATTGGGTAGGGAATTTGTGTCAAGACTGCTATCCTCTTAATGTGAAAGAAAAAAAAACATGCTATCATATATATTTTTCTTTAAGACATTCCGAGAGAAGATAGGTATGGAGCTCAACCAGTGTGTCCCATTTGCAAAGGGCTTGAACATTCAAACAAATATTTATCAAATATTTAAATATTATTAAATACCAAGCACTGGTCTGGGTGCTGGTGAACAGGGCTAGGACTAGGATGAGGCAACTAGGTACATAGGGAACAAAATTAAAGGAGGCATTCACTCTCAGCATCATGCAAATGGAGGATTGGACCTGAGAGTCAGTACCTCCTTAAGTTTTGTGCTGTAGATGCTTCTGTTGCCTCACCCTACTTCTGGGCCTGCTGGGGATATAGTGGTGAACAAGGTAGGGCAGTCCCGGCTTTTTAGGACCACACATTCTGGAAGAGACTCAGACAATAGCCAAATACATAAACAAGGAAATGCCAGGTAGTAATCAATGGCAAGCAGAGGAACTGATGGGTAATCTGATAGTGATTAGGGGCTACTTTAGGGAAAAGACCTCTCTGAGAAAGGTGATTTAAATTATGACAAAAAGAATCTGTTCATTTGAGGGAAGAGCACTACTGCAAAAGTGCTCTAGGTATGAGCTTAAGGTATTCAAGAAACTGGAAGAAGGCCAGTCTTGTTGAAGTCCAGTTGGCCAGGGAAATAGGGTGGAGTTGGACAGTCATACAGGGACTCAGTTATATAAGACTTTGTGGGCAGGGTAAGATATTTTATTCTAAGTGCAATGGGAAGCTACTGGAGAGTTTTAAGCCTGACCTGGCTTGTGTGTGTGTGTGTGTGTGTGTGTGTGTGTTTAAAGTCTGGCTTCTGTGTAGAGAATGGATTATTGGGGTAAAAGTGGAAAGAGATCTATTTGGCCTTATGATAATACAGATGGAAGATGATGGTGGCTTGGATTAGGGTGATAGTAGTGGAAATAGAGGGAAATGGATAGTTTAAAATGTGTTTTGAAAAGTTGAATCAAAAAACTTGATGAAACATTCAGATATGAGGGTTAGAGAAAGAAAGGAAATAATAACTACATTTTTGGCCTGAGCAATTGGATGAATGGTGGAGCCAGTTACTGACATGTGAAGACTGAGGGAGAAATACATTTCAGAGTTGGGGGGAAAACATGGCATGCTAAGTTCAGAATGCCTATCAGATATCCAAATGGAAATGTTGATTGAGTAGCCAACTAGATATAAAAATATGTTTTTCTGGGAATAATTCAGAGCTGAAGATATAAATCAGCACAAAGATGGGATTTAAAGAAATAGAACTGGATGTGGCTATGTTGGGAGAAGAGTAGAGGACCCAGTACTGAGCTCCAACATTTAGAAGCTAGATAGAAGAGGAGGGGGCCAGCAAACAAAACTGAAAAGCAGCAGATAAGCGAGAGGGGAGAAATGATATAGGAGAGGGAGGAAGTGTTTCAAGAAGGAGAAAATACTCACCAATACCAAATGTGGCTGAGAGGTCAAGTATGAGGACAGAAAAAGGACTGTTGACATGAAGTCCTGGTGTGTTTGGAAAGAGAAGTCTCAGTAGAATGGTGGGATTGAAGCCCCACTGGATGGATTGAGGAGAGAAAGGAAAGGAAAAGAGTAGAAAAAGTGAGATAGATTATTACTCTTCCAAGAAAATTTGTTGATAAGGAGGGCATTGAATAGAAATAGAAATTGAAGATGTGGAAGAAATAGGGGATAATTATAGGTGCAAAGTCCTCAAGAAGGTTATTGCTGACATCTCTATTACAATTATATACTGATGTCTGGTTCTTGTGGAGGTTTAAAACTAGGATTTAGATTAGGAATAATTTAATGTTGGAAGGGACCCTCAAACTTATCTAGTTTTAAATCTATTTATTTACATATGAAAAAACAGAAGCAGAGAAGTTATGACTCTCCAATTTAATGCAATGTAAAAAGAAGACCTGGGACTTTAAGCCTTTCCATAAAGAATTTGCCACTTAGGGTTGACAAATAAGGTTTAATTTGCATACTAACACCAATTATTTGGTAGTAACTGCCTAACTTGTAGGGTAGGACACTGAGGCCATGTTTGAGCTAAGTGGAAATAAAATCATAATTAATTAGCAAATTCTGCCAGTAGCTCAGAACAGAAGGAATGATTTGAATAATTGCATGTGTACCATTGATACACCATTCTCAGCAGGATCTACAAGATCTCAGTAAAAAGGGAAAATTTGTGGTTTGAAAATTGGGATCTGAAAGTCAACATTTCACCCATTTTCTCTTGGAAAATTATCCGAAACAACAAAGAGAATGAGAAAGAAATGCAAACTCCATTTTTAATGCATCAAGAAGACATCTGAATGACATATGAACATTAAAGAATAAAATGGAGGAAGTAAATAGTCATTGAATGTGAATGGATTAAACTCCCCAATCAAAAGATACAGGCTGATAGTATGCTGCTTAAAAGAAATTCACCTTAGACCCAGGGATACAAACTGGCTGAAAGTGAAAGATTGGAAAAAGATACTCCATGCGAATAGTACCAGAAAAGAGCAGGGGTAGCTATACTAATATCAGACAAGATAGTATTTAAATGCAAAAAAGTTATAAGAGACACAGAAGGCCATTATATATTAATAAAAGGGATGATCTACCAGGAAGATATAACAGCCATAAATATCTGTGCACCTAACCAGGGTGCCCCAAAATATATGAGACAAACTGGCAAAACTGAAAGGAGAAATAGACATTTCTACAATAATCGTTGGAGACTTCAACACCCACTCACATCATTAGGTAGAACAACTAGACAGAAGATCAAGGAAACAGAACTTGAACAATATGATAAACTAGTTAGACCTAACACATATACAGAACACTGCACCCAAGCTCAGCGGGTCATACATTCTTCTCAAGTGTCCATGGATCTTTCTCCAGGATAGACCCTATGTTAGGTCACAATTCAGCTCTCAATAAATATAAAAAGACTGAAATTATACAAAGCACCTTCTCAGATCATAATGGAATGAAACTAGAAATCAATAACAGACAGGAAAAAAGTAAATTTGCAAATGTGTGGAGGCTGAACAGCACACTCCTAAATAATTGGTGGGTCAAAGAAGAAATTCCAAGTGAAATCAGTAAATATATTGAGACAAATGAAAATGAGAACACAACGTATCAAAACTTATGGGATACAGCGAAGGCAGTCTTAAGAGAGAAATTTATAGCCCTAAATGCCTATATTAAAAAACAAGAAAG
>JAQZBX010044907.1:0-21215 GCA_029593785.1 Cabassous unicinctus
GGAATTGTTCTAATAAATCATTTGTAAGCCATCTATACTCAAAACATTCAATATTACTGGAAAGAACTAAAGAAGACATGTAAATGAGGAGATATAACATATTCACTGATTAGAAATCTTCATAATACAAAGATGTGAAGTCTCTTTAAAATTGATCTATAAAATCATTGAAATACACATCAAAATTCTTTTAATTCTTTGTTTTGCTTTTAAAGTAATTATTGATAGTCTAATTATTTTATTGAAATGAAAATGTAAAAAAAAAAAACACACATATACAAACAAAACAAAATAATTGAAAAAAAATAGCCAAGACAATTTTAACCAAAACCAAGAAAATAAATAAAAAACAAAAAAGCAGAACACAGAAATAGTACATAATATGACATATAGTATGGTTGTACTATTTTAAATAATGCTGAATGGGTTTTAAATTATAAACATTTAGCAAAGGAAATTAATATTAAGTCCATAAAGAAATACAACTATATGGTCTACTCGTTTATAAGAAATGTGACACTGCTGTATGGAGGGGAAATATGATCTTTTCAAATGCAGCTGCTTTATCATTTGGATATGTATAAGGACAAAATGCTTTACTAATCTTAACATCACACCATGCAAACAATAATTTTCAGATAGATTTCATGCACAAATGCAAAAGTTAAGGCAATGACGGATTTAGAAAAAATTCAAAGGAAGTCTTTGTGATCTTGGAAGAGTTCAAAATTACTTAAGTTGTAAAAATAGTCAGCACTAGATAATTTTTAGAAAAGTTTTTATATTAGAATGTATTTAAATTAAGAAATGCTTCTTGCCAGAAGGCACCAAACAGAGATTAACAGGAAACACACAGAGTGAGAGAATATATTTGCAAAAATATGTATCCATACTAGTCAGTCAAAGGGGTGTTGATGCAAAATACAAGAAATCTGTTGGCTTTTATAAAGGATGTTTATTTGGGGTAGAAGATTACAATTACCAGGCCATAAAGCATAAGTTACTTTCCTCACCAATGTCTGTTACCATGTGTTGGTGCAAGATGGCTGCCAAAATCTGCAAGGGTCCAGCCTTCCTCTTCCTCTTAAGGCTTGGTGGTCCCAGCTTCTTCCAATATCAACAGTAGGCTGGGATAAGTCTTGCCTCTCTTTGGGGGCTCATTTCTCTCCAGACTCAGCTGCTCTGTTCTCTTCAGAAAGTCAGATGTAGAGTATCAGGCAAATGGCTCTTCTCTCTTCCCAGGGCTTCTGCCATGTCTATGGAGCCATCTCTATTCCTCTGTTTTCTTCTCCTGCATGTTTACCTCCCAGGGCTCCAGCTCAAAAACTTCAACTAACTCCTCTGCTCTGCCCTGTAGTTTTCTATGTGAGTCTCTGCACACCAAGTGGCCAGGGACTCAATGTCCTGGTGTGGCCCAATTAAAGCCTTAATCATAATTTGATCAAGTAAAAGTGAAATCCCTGAATCCAACACAATATAATATGCCCAGAGGAAAAGACCAGTTCACAAACATAATCCAATATCTATTTTTGGAATTCATAAACAATATCATACTGTTGAATATTTGACAAATATCTGGGATCAATACTGAGAATACATAAAGAATGCCTACAGTTAATATGATAAATGCAGAAAGCCCTTTTGAATTTTGCACAAAAGCTCAAGTGGCATTTCACTTGAGGATATGAATATGACCAATAAGGAAGCAAATGCTTTACAACTTCCTGAATCATCTGGCAATTGCAAATTAAACACATGTCACACAACTACACATTCAGCAGAATTTTAAAAAATGAAACAAAATTAAATCTAATACCAAGTGCTTGTAAGTATGTGGACCATCAAGAATCTTCTCAAACGCATCCACTTTAATTGTCAACCTCACATGATTTGCTAATACTGAATTAGCTAAGAATTTAAATTCTAAACCTATCATTTGTTTCTATGAGATGCCCAGTGTTGTTAGAACTGACCATCCCACTATACAATTACTCCTATTTCATATTTTCATAATATTTTTTGTATCCCCCAAGACTCAGTTTGTGATTGATCACTCTTTAATAAATACTTCTTTCCAAGTGACCGCAAGTGAGAAATCAAAGTTTGAAAACTGAGTCCTGAGCTGTCAATATCCATCCTCTAATCATCAACTCACTCTCCACAGACCCAGCAAGGTCAGATAACCAATTCCTACTTCCCTTATATGAAGGTATCTCTCATGCAACTGCTACTAATGCCAAAAGTTATACTGATTTTGATGTGAATTGGGAAGGTTACAGTAAAGGCAAATATCACTTTGGCTAAAACAAGACAAGTTTGTTTTTATCTCATTTTAGCATTCATGCTCGTATTACAGAATTTCTTTTTAAATTCATTGGGATTATTATCCTGGTATGGCTATTATGATTCGAGGAAACTGGGCGGTTTCTTTCTTATTCAGAAGCTATCTCTAGAATGTTTTGTTCACTCTTGAAGCACAACATAGCTCATCATGACTAATGTGTAAGAGAAGTTTGAGAAGAGAAAGAAAGGATAAAACCTATTATTAAAGGCAATGCTGGTAAATTGAACACATAATTTTTATTTATGAGCATTGGCCAGAACGTGAACACAATTGGTGTCAAGGGAAAATAAGAATTGAGAATTGGGATCTTTATCTGGGTAGTCACATATAAATAGGAAACTGTAGTATTATTATAAAGAATTATAAAATACTTACTGAGTATTCGTTACAGGTTCTCATCTACCATGCAATAGGCAAAGAATCTTTGCATGAATGACAATTTGCACAAAAGTATGAAGTTAAATGATACACAAAATATTTAAATGTGTGTATAGAATTGAATATGACATTTTTAGCTTGGAGTCAATTGGGCTATAAGAGACTAATTTTCTGCCTGATAGTTTCACTTTTTATTTCTGTCTTAAGTAATCTCTAATCATTCTGCTTCTAAATCCTTTTTTATGTACCTGGGATTTCAAACCGGTATGTCTGGTAAGGAAACAAATTTTATGGCAATCTATATTAAGTCCTCTGGAGATTTAATTAAAAGATTGGATGTGTGTATATGTATCTCTGTTTGTTAATTTATGTGTCTACAGTAAACACTTGTATAACATTCAGTTTGGTGACTTCTTATGAAATTATGTTCTTGGATGTCAGTTTCCCCTGAGAATTCTTCATTCTTATTAGATATTTTCTTTCAGGGCATTGAAAGCATAAATTCTCCACCGGGTCAAGAGATGATTTTCATACTTTATATCAGGAAATTTTAGTGAGAGGAATAATTTGATAAAATTGCTAGATACCATGCAATAAATTAACAAATGAAATTGTTAAGGCTAATATTTAAATGACTCACATATTTAGGAATAGAGAGAGGAATGGATCCCTTCTACAATAAGGTTTACTCTTTCTGCTTTTAAGTCCTTATCTATGTTCCTGAGATTTCAAACCAGAAAGTGAGGCAAGGAAACAAATTTTATGACAACCAATACTAAATTCTGTAGAGACTTAATTAAAAGAAATGGTGTGTGTGTGGGTGTGTATTTTACATGTCTATAGAAAACAATTGTATAACATAAAATTTGGTGACATCTTAGGAACTGAGGTTCTTGGATCCCAGTTCTCCCTGAGAATTCCTCATAGTTGTTAGATTTCTTTCTTAAGGGTATGGAAAACATAAATTGGAATAAATTAAAGTACATGGAGAGAGGACTAGAACATCCGTGTGCTCTGTTCACAGAATCATCAAACAGTTAAAATATTGAAGTACAGAAGGTTTGCATGAATAAATCTGCATAATGCATAATGCATAATACAGATTTTTAAAGAAAGCTATTTGGAATTTTATGTGTATTTTCCAGTTTGCTTTATGACTCCAAATGTAGAAAATAATAGTCTTTTTAAATTTACAGATAATTTTTCCAAATAAACAGATTTTAACAACATTTTACTTGTCTATTTTCATTAAATACTTTGGTTTTTTATCACCGTTAGAGTTTACTTTGCATATAACACTCACCCACCTGTTTATTAATGTTCAATGTATAAATGCTTGTTATATTCCAAAAAGGTTATAGACTAAATATAAATATATAAAATACTGAAATAAGCAAACTAAATCTCACAAAACCTCTTCATAAGCTAAGGTAACACATGCTACATGTTTGATTTCATGTTTTCATTTCTTAGTTCAAAGTCTGGAAAATTAAACTGAGATGAAAGTATAAAATGCTGTTTCCATTTGAGAGGGTCATGTTTGGAGGCATCTTCTTCTATGCTGGTAATATTCTGTTTTTTTATTATGAATTATTGTGAATGACAGAAATTGCTTCATGAAAAATAATATAACTTAAATGCTATGCCTTTAGGAGCATTACTGTTTACATAGTGTAATTTAATACAAATCTGATTTTGAAAAGTTATAACTGGAAAAAATTCATTCTGGACAAGGTAGAATAAAAAAGGGACTGACTAAGGATCTTCTTACTCAAGAATACTCAGCAGGGATTCCTTGTATGATTTCCCTTCTATATATACCAGTCTAAGCACTAGAGGCCTCCATGCCCAGATATGCCATATGAGCAGGCAAAACATAGCCTTAATAAAATATGGTAGTCTTTACCTGTTCAAAGATGGAGGTGAGAACATGGGTGGATAGATAGCAGGAAAATCTCTTTAAGCCTGCCTGCCTGTTCTCAAGGCAAGCACCACTAATAATATCACCACCCCCTCCTTCATTTCAATGGGCACTGCAGCCCCAGACTTGTTCAATGGTACCTGTCCTGCACCACCACTCCTTTTCAGCAACTTGGTGGATCTTTTCTACTGTGAGCCTGTAGGGGGAACTTTAACTTCCATCATGCCAGCAGTGATGAAGATGCACCTTTCCCACATGGAGGAGAAGTGTGACTTCCACACCTCTAGAGTAAAGAGGAGCTGCCCTTGCCTGGCGTTCCTGTGTGCAGAATACTGTGTTTTGTTGCTACCATGAAAGAGCAAGGTTTGCTCCTTCCTCTCTCAGACAGTACTGAGGAGGATGTGAAGTTGAGTCTGGATAATATACACATGGGGAAGACAAAAATAGCACTGTAGAGAATTTATAGATTAAATTGCCACAGAAGAAACAAATACTGAGAATGGGGTGGGGATGGGGGAAAGACATGCTAAGCTGTGGTGTGTGTGTGTGTCTGTGTGTGTGTGCAGGAACTATAGTAGTCTGAAAATAGGACAGATTGAATTAACTGCACAGCACTACCAAAAACAAGGCACTGAATTGGGATCCTTAAGGTTTACCATCTACCGGGGAGGATACGTTAGAGGAATTGTTAACCAAATTCTGCTTGTATGTAGGTTAACAGTTTAATGTGGGCCACCTCCAGAAATTTTAAGCAATTTATATTCATGGACCTTGTGCACCCTTGCCTTTGTACTTGTATGAAGGCCAGGCATTGGCTTACCTACCTCTTGAAACACTCTGAATTCCACGGAGTGCCAAGGGGTGGTGGTGGTAAAAGAGAGCTTCAGATTAATCAGAGCAGTCAAGAAAGTGAAATACTTATTGGAAATTTTTTCAAAAGCCATGTTGATTTAGCAAAGAAGGGTAGATTTGGGGGAGGCAATTACACATGGTATTAATTAATTATATATTAATACATATATTGTTCAAGCATTTGTCCTGCACTGCCTAGAAAGATAAAAACAGTGTGTTTCTTTGGCAGAAGGCAGAATTGTTTCCTGCTGAGAATGTCAGCCAATGCCTCCAATGGACAAACTGAGGCAGGTTTGCAGGCAACCCTATAGAAGTTGAGAATTTGCTGAACTTCAAGTTTGCCATCTGCGACTCAGTCTTATCATATGTATAACAGCCACTAGGGCCCCTCTACCTGGTACCACATCTGTTTTGTGGAAAAAAGAGGAACTGATGAGAATAAGAAGCTCATGCTGCCTGCTGAGCAGTGAGTAATAAAGTCCTTTGTCTCTGACCCACGTGTCTTGTGTCTTCAGCATCCCTAAAATATAGGGAGGCTATAATGCAAGTAGGGTAAAATTTCAGACCTTCTCAGTTTTTGAAAATAGAATAAATTTGGTAAAGTATGAGAAAGACAAATATACAGGTGTTTAAATTAGATGAAAGTTTTTGTAAAACTCATTTAAATATGTTGAGAATGTTGCATAAATTCATTGCATCTTGTTTGCTTGTATGGCGTGCTATCATGTCAGCGACCTGAGAGTGTCCTATTTTGTTGAATAGTTTTCCCTAGTGTGGTTGTTCATTTTCATGGCTCAGGATGATAACCTTCATATCTGCATTATAACAGTAAGAGAGGGTAAAGAGGAAAAGGAGAGCAACCCCCTTTAATCAACGACTAATGACTAGAAGTTAAAAAAAATTTCCATTTACATCCATTGGCCAGAACAAGTCACGTGGCCACAGAAAGTTGCACGGAAGACTAAGGCATTAGATCTTCATTCTGGTTAGCCTTATACATGGATGAATATTCTATTAATATGGAAGAAATGGAGGATACTTAATTATGAAATATTATTTTTGATCCACTAAACAATATCACAAATTCAGTTTGCAGAAAAGAAGTTGAAGGCCACATAAGATGTGAAGTGTTTAATTGAGACTGGAGGTTAATAAAGGAACATAATTTAAGGTACAATTTTGTCTATGACAGGATATGTTCTGCATTTATATTCTCATTTTTTATTCCTACCTGGAAATAACCTTCCTTTTTCTGCTTCCAAATCCTGATCTATATATTTAAGCTTTCATAGCATGCATATGTGGGAGGCCAAATATGTATTAGGTAAATACATACTGAATTTTCTGGAGACAAAATTAAAAGAAGTAATTTTACATACATACTGTTTTTAAATTACTTAATGCCTGCAATGAACCTTTGTATGGCATACAAATTGGTGATCCATGGGGAATGATGTTCATGTATCACAGATCTATCAGATAATTCCTCATAATCTTTTGTTATTTTCCTGCAGGGTACAGAAAGCATAAATATAAATAGTCCATGGGCTCAAGAGTTGAATACTTTTTATACGGAACTATCTATGATACTCATGAAAGTATCCATACATAAATAAGTAAATTACAGTATAGGGGAAATTACAATTCAGTAATATAAAAATCTGCAAAATAGTCTAATAAAAATTTTACCAAATAGCCATTTAAGCAATCATAAATTGTGGGGTAGAGTGTGGTCCATGCAGAGAGGAATGTGTTATCAGTGTGCTCTCTTTAGTGTGATGACAAAAGAGTTGAGCATTGAACTGCAGATCATTTTGCCTGCCGAAATATGTTTATACGTATTCTTAAAGAAAGATGTTCAAGTTTCTAAATACATTAGACAGGCTGTTTTATGGCTAAAAAAGATAAAAAGAATATTTCTACTATTAAAAGGTGATAATGTCTGTTATATACTTTTATCCACTTTGATTCTATTTTGACCATTAAAACATTTACTATTTTATTTTAGTTCATTTAATTGTTGCCATTAGAGTAATTTGGGTAAATGAGAAAAAATTCGTATTAGATTGCTTCATAATTATTTGAATGTGCAAGGTATGGTAGGAAAAATATGATTTATTTCCACCTTTATATGTTTGCATTATTGACACACATGATTGTGATAGCTGATCTCTAATCATTGCTTCCTTTGCTAGGAAGACCCTATCTCATCTTATAATGCAACTTTTCTTCCGGTGAACACCTCTAGGTAATACTGGAGATAACTTTTGTTTCACTTATACATTTATTTTGCATTTATACAGGACTTTTAAATAATATTGTATGTTTTAGAGGTTGGAAATATTTCTCTTAATATTCTTAAGACAAAAAATATTGTTTTATATAGGGCCCATCAAAAATTTAATCCTTTTTATGTGTTTTATGTTAAAGATACTGAGGAAAGAAATTTTCATGAGATTTATAATTTATCATTTTTAAATGCCCTTAATTTGGTCTATAATTTTTTGTACAATATTTTGTAATATTAAGAGGACTTCTTCTCAAGGAACAGACTTTTAAATCTTAATCCATGGTCTTCCAGTTTAATATCTCTGTAAACCTGGACAATGTTCCTCTTTCTTGCTGATTCTCATTCACTATACCTCGGATGTTGAGAGCAGAAATCCATTATTAATATCTCTTTAATTTCCTGTAGCTGGACATTTGAATATCTTTATTATGGTAGGGAAGTGTATGCCTTCTAAAATTTTCCTCAGTGATTCATTATGAGTTTGAAATTAACGAAGTATTTTCTCTTCTTGACTTCTGTTGTCGCCACTTTTATTCTCTGATTCGGATGGAATTCAAAATGAAGAAACGCGACCTCACTACAATCAAACTTTATCTGCTCAGTGTTACAGCGCAAGCCTACCCAGAGCACAAGCCTGGCTGAGGGATTGGTGGAAGTGCTTTAGTGTTACAGCTCAATCCTGGGCCAAGGCACAAGCCTGGCTGAGGTGCCAGTGGAAGCACCTTCAGCGTTACAGCTCAGCCCTAGACAAGGCACAAACCTGGCTGAGGGACTGGCCTGGCCCAAGGCACCAGTGAAAATGCCTTCAGTGTTACAGCTCAATCTTGGGCCAAGGCACAAGCCTGGCCAAGACAAAGTTGGAAGTGCACAGCTCAGCTTCCCAGCTCCGCTCACACCCTGGCATTTGTCCTTTCAGCTCAGCTGTGCTTTCACCGCTTGGTGTCGAGTCTCGCACCTATATGTTTGCAGCTAGATGTTCGCTGCTCCGCTGAGCGCTCTCAGCCCAATGTTCTGTTGGCCTGGTAGAAGATGGAATGCACGCTCAGGGCTCTGAGGTCACTCTTGATATAATTTAGCTGTGTCACTGTCCCTGGGGGATAGAGCCCCAGTTGCAATGCTCTGATTGGTAAATCACTGGTTCTGAGCAAGGGCATTGGTTAGGGTTTGAAAACCAGACTACCATATTATGTAAATAGGGTATCCTATCTGGAAGATGCTGATTGGCTGATTACAAGAGGTGCTGATTGGCTGACTATGGGAGGTATTGATTGGCTGACTGTTAATTAAAGGAATGGGAATGGATTCTATTGGTTGAAAAATCTCTTACCCTATTGGTTGAAAATTCTCTTACCCTATTGGTTGACTCAGGATTCTTCTTCCTATTGGTTAGTTCAGGATCCCTCGGCCTAGGGGTCCCAGACTCAGTTACCTCCTTGCATCTTCATCTTCTAGGCCATTTTGATCTCCAAATGCTTCATGTTTTCAGTCCATATTTTAAATGAAGGGTGCAATAGTAATTTAGAAGCAGATGGAGAGAATTTTCTTATTTAACATTCCCTCATCGTAATTTTTAAATTACTAATATTTACATAATTTTAAGCCTTTTTAAAATTTTTCCTCAAACTCACTTTCTCTTCAACAGTCCTTTTCCCTCTAGGCTACCAAGAGCACTGTCTTTATGTTTCTCTTCCCTTTACGTTGCCCATCACATACAATTCACTAAACTTATGTGTATATATTTGCTTCTTTATCCTTTGACCTGGCTTTTACCTTTACTTAACCCTGTCCATTTTCAGAGCCATACCCTGCAGAGGAAATCTGCAGTTTCTTGCTATCCACATCAACATTAATGCACTGTTCCTGAATATTTTACAGTGGGGCATGTGGTAGAACAGAGAAAATTGACAACAGATATGAACAAATAAAATTATTCCCTATGTCCCATATTCACTTATGTGAATTCAGATCTCATTAGCCATAACAGTGAATGAGAAAGGATTCAGGCATTTAAGTTTGATTAGTTGAAAAAAATAGTAAAGGTGTACTACCCTTTGTTAATGACCAGGGCTTGTGTGTGTATATATATGTATGTGTGTGTTTATATGCATGTATGCATGTAAGTGCCAAATTTGGCTACATGCACTTGTAATGAGTGATATAATTTTGGTTTCAATATGCAAACTTCTTTAATTGATTAGGATGTGGTCTGACAACCCAACTCTTGCATATATCAAGAGAGAAAAGCATTTTTCTTTGCTTTATAGACCCCTAATATATTCAAATAAAAACAAGCAACAATGACTATTCTTATATGAAAATGACTACTATTCATATATGGTTTATTCTTTGGTGGAAATGCAAATTAAATTTTAATTCTCTTGCCAGGTACTCTGGAAATGCAATCTATTTTCTTTCTTTCCGGCCTAATTCTGTAAATTTAAAGGAGTATTCTCTTGCTGTATCTGAACAATTATTGGCAAACTGTAGCTTAAACACTGCTATTTACATAGGGGTCATCAAGTACTTTATTGTTAATTTTTCTATTCAGACTTGTTAGAAGTAGTAGGGCAGTAATAGATAACCAAACAAAAGTGATGGTGTTTATCCTAGCAGGTTTGACTGATGACCCACAATTGAAACTTGTGTTATTTACCTTCCTTCTTCTCACCTACTTGCTCAGCATCACTGGCAATCTAACCATCATCACACTCAACCTGCTGGATGCTCACCTCAAGACCCCCATATGTTTTTTCCTTCGGAATTTTTCCCTCTTAAAAATCTCTTATACTACTACCTGCTTTCCTAAATTGCTGGTTACTATTGCACCTAGAGACAAAACCATTTCCTACAACTGTTGTGTCATGCAAGTGTTTTTTGCCTTCCTCCTTGGAGATGCTGTATTTTACCTGCTGGCAGCCATGTCCTATGACCACTATGTTGCCATCTGTAAGCCCTTGCACTACACAACCATCATCAACAGCAAAATCTGTGTGCAGCTTGTCCTCAGTTTTTGGCTTCCTAGGTTCTTCGTCATCTTTCCACCACTCACCTTGAGTCTTAACCTTGACTTCTGTGCTTCCAACATTGTTGATCTTTTTTATTATGACACTACCCCCCTCCTGCAGATCTCCTGCTTAGACTCACCACTCATTGAAACAATGGGTTTCATTTCAGTTTTGGTGACGCTCGTTGTCACATTGGTAGTGGAGATAATCTCATAAACCTACATTGCACTGACAATTCTAAAAATTCCTTCAACTCATCAGAGGAAAAAGGCATTTTCCATGTGTTCTTCCCACATGATTGTCGTCTTCCTTTCTTATGGCAGCAGCATCTCACATATATTAAACCCTCAGTCCAACAAAAAATTTCTTTTTCCAGTGGAATTGTGGTGCTCAATACCTCAGCTGACCCACTTTTGAACCCTTTTATCTACACCCTGAGGAACCAAGTGAAAATAGCCCTCATGCATATGATACATAATTGTCCTTTTGCCAAAGAAATGAATGTATTGTTGCATTATATAAAGAAAATGAACAAATGAGTCTTAAATAATGTAAATTTATTCCAGTACATAGCTTCTATCTTTTTTTTCCATGCCAATCGCTTATATTCATTTTTATCTCTTCTCAAGCTTCATTTTTCATGAGACTTTGTCCAAAGAAGATAATTTCCATTTTTGTGTCCTTTAGACATTCTTTTTCTGATCTCACTTCCTTCCTTAAATATATGGAGGAAATGAAGCTAAATTTTTCATTCTGTCTCATTTGTCTTTAGGTATTCTAGTTAATCAAGACTATAAATATTTTTTCACTTAAATAATATTTACTGTATCACACTATGCAATGTTTATTGTACTATCATGTACTTAATAAGCTATAAATTGCAATCAGTAATAACATATTTATACTAATTTTTTATGTATCGTTGTCCTGCCTCCAAGTTACTGGTGCATATTTCATTTAAATAATTAGTAATGAAATTCAATATATAATTGGGGTTTCCACATGAGAAAAAGATCCTCCAAATAATTTGGGGTACTTCTACAAATTATTTGAAACTGCTTGGCAAATGAAGGATTTAATGATGAATTAATGCTTCTTATTGCATTTATTCTTGTCAGGAATTATTTCCATCTAATATATATTCCCTATTAGTGAAATGAAAATTGTAGAAGAATCAGATTTAGTTCTAAAGGAAAGATTTCCTAATTTTGTGCCACAATCCATTAAGGGATTATGTAATGAATTTCTTTAACGATGAAAATTTTATGAATAAGATAGAACAGAAAGAGATGCAAATACATAGTATTTTATGAAATTTTTATTTCAGAAGTGTGGGTATAATAGTCCATAATATTGTTTCCTATTCTTTTTTATTTTTAACTATGTGTCTTGATTTGAAACAAGAAACGTCTCTGCAAAATACTATCTAAAGCTGCTGAACCAAAAAAATGCCAGGGAAGAAAGTAAACTTAGAATAAGTTGACTGGACAATTGTACATGTTTCTGTAGAATATGTACAATGAAGTGGATTTTAAAAGCTATTTGGTTTTATAATATGACTTTAGGATGAAATGGTTATTTAAATAGTTGGTTATATTTTTCCTTCGATCATTTGTTTCCATTTTGAAAAAATAGACCCAAGAATCATAGAACATTATCGAAATTTAGAAACAGTAACAGCATAAATAGCAAAAAATACATAAATAACATTTTGAGAAAATGCATAATAGTAAAAACTATGGCTCTTCAATATTCTGAATTAGTTTTCTCAGTGTATATTCTAATAGATATATAATTTTCCTTCTATTGGGTACATACATACTGTTCTGTATCCACCAAATTAGTGTTCCAAAATTTAAATAAAATACTCGTTTGAGAGATGCTTATTTTTCATTCAAAAGATATATATTGAGACTTCCATGCTCTGACTCAAGAACCCTGTCTCAAATTTTGTTCAATTACAAAGAAACATAAAATCTCTTCTCCTTTAAATAAACAGTATTGTTTCCAATTTTTTCAAAGTACAATTTCAATATTTTAACTATGTTAAAAAACAGAATTAGAAGTTAAATCCTATTGGCATTGTTCTATGATTAAAGTCTATAGAAGTTATATATCATTCTTCCATAGAATTAGTTCCAGTCTGACATCTAGCTCTTGTCTGGTTATTTAAAATGCTCTCTCCTAAAGTTTAAAGTATATATCCCATTCTTTTGTTGTTGTTGTTGTTGATTCTATTGTTTATTCAAATATAATTTATTTTTTAAAAGAAGCTTTAGATTACAAAAATGTTACATTGAAAATATAGGGGATTGGCATTTACCTCACCTCTTTCCCCTCTCATACATTTCCCTATTTACAACATCTTTCATTAGTGTAGTACATTTGTTCAATTGATGAACACATATTGAAGCATTGCTTCCAAGCATGGACTATAGTTTACACTATAGTTCACACTTTGTCCCAACAATTTTATAGGTTTCCGTCAAATGTATCATGGCCTGTATCTGTCATTGCAATGTCAAGCAGAACAAATCCAATGTCCCAAAAATGCCCACATGTTTCACCTATTCTTCCCTTACCTTCTCCTCTCAAGCTTGGTGGCCACTTCCTTCATATCAGTGATACAATTTCTTTCATTGCAAGAAGAATAATAATTCTATTTTAGTCCATAATTGCATTTCCTCCTTATTTTTATTCTTTCCTCAACCTTGAGGATTTGGGATGGTGATGCCTACCCTGTTTCTGACTGAGAGGGGGCTGAGATCCCATAGGGTAGATGGATGGGATTGTCTTGCTTGCAGTTGTAGATATTCTCTGGTTTTGGGGATGTTCATTGTCTATCATCATCCTATTGTTAGTTGTCCTGAGCAAATCTAGTGAACTGAAGAATAGGTGTTGTATCTCTGCTGAGATTCAGGACTAACTCTATTACACTGGGGTACATATATTCCTAAATAAGGCCCCCTGGCAATGTGGCATGTTCCTGAGATTTTCTGCCCTGCCTATAGTATCTTGTTGTCCCTAGGGCCCTCAGGAGCCATGCTTTTTGAGGATTTGTTCACTGTGGCAGTCAATGAGATCTTATTGAGATTTGCATAAGTGTAACCTCTGGAATGACCTCCAGATTCACTTTGAAATCTCTTAGCCAATAAAATCTCCTATGTATTTAATATTTCTCTCTTTTGGTCAAGGTCTTCCAAATGAATTGCTAGTTGGTGTTTGGTAATAATATCCCCAGGAGTCATGTCCCATGCCAGGGGGTTGGTAGTGCATTTATATGCTGAGTTTGGCTTAGAGAAAGGCCACACAGGAGCAACAAGGAAGCTTTCAGGAGATAACTTTTAGGCAATATATAATACTAGATTAAGTTTCAATTTCATAAGAAAATGTTCATAAGTACAAACATCAATATCAAGGGCCTGGCATAATGGTCTGTCTTTATTTGCAAGGCACTGCCCATGTACTTGGGAGATTCTTGTCACTCTATTAAAGAATGTAGCAGGACTTCCCAGGATGAGAATTCAATACTCTTTTGATTATTATGTGTGTCTCCACCTACTTAGACAAAACCCTATGAGCAATTAAACATATTTATATGCCATAGAGGTATACCCCAGGTGGACATTTCCCAACATAGTTGTAACCCTTCTGCAATCAAAAACTTCCCCCAAAACAAAGCCAAAAAAGTTAACAAATAAAGTAAGAAAATAAAATAATACTAATAAAAATAACAAATGAAATACAAAAAGAAAAAATAAATAAAAACAAGAAATATTATAAAACTTTTTTTGATTGTCTTTCATCATTGTTGCCCACTTTTACCCATATATGTGATAATAATTATATTCAGATATTCTAATAAATCTCTATTCATTTTTAATATTTTGTCATAGTTTACAGTTGTTAGTTGGAGCTACCCTCTTTTCTTATTTTAAATTCTTTGTTATTTTAATAATTTTTATATACCTTTTACCACATATTTACTGAAAGTCCAATTGGATTTCCATTCTGATCAAAATACTTGAAATAGTCTATTCTTAAATAATATGCCACCTTGCTTATTTTTTTTATATGAATTTGGAAACATCAATCATTGCCTACATTAAACTCTTATTTCCATTGCTACTTGGTTTTAAAGAAATCAATTTTATTGGTACATATTAATAAAGCATAAATCCATCCAAAGTGTACAATCAATGGTGTTTGGTGTAATCACATATTTGTGCATTCATCACTTCACTCATTCTTAGAGCACTTTCATCATTCGAATAATAATAATACACAAAGAAACAAAAAAAACTCAACCCTCAATCTCTGTTTGCTTCCTTTTCCACTGCTACTTTTAAATTTCACATTCACTGCTCAGTCCCCTCTTAATTGCTCTGTAACTCAGTATGACTTTGAACTTGAGAATTTTGAAGCTGTCCAAGAGAAAAACTTACCAATAGATGTCAGTCATACACAAGGTTTATTGGGCCAATGCTCTGCAAATTTGCTTGAGAGGGTTCTGGGGAACTCAGGGATATGCCTAGCAGCCAGCTCCCAGTCTTTGCCTAGTCGCCTCTTTTTCTATTGTCTGCAGATATTTCAGTATGTTTCCATTCTGCAGTCCCAGGGAGATATCGGGTCTAATAGAGTGGCCTAACCTTATCTTATACCCGAAATCTTGAACAAACTGCTCCAGCTGGTAATCAGCTTGCACATAGGTTCCCTGAGGCATGATTTTTTGCTCCATGGTAGGCCTCTTCCCCCTGGGGTCTATAAAATCCCACCCTCAGACAGCACAGATTTGTCTCTTATCTAAAATGTGAATCAGGGCATTGGAACAATCATACACTAACCCTGACCCTAGTAGTTGGCTTCCTAGGAATCTCTTCCCCTGCTATTTTAGACCCTTTGTGCAGTGTAAATAACCAACTTTTGCTGAAAGTTTCTGTTGTGCTGACCTTGTGTTCCTGGACAAACTCTATAGCAATTTTCTCTCCAGAGGGGAGATCCCTCTTAGCAGGAAACCTTTCAAGAGCAGGGGCATCATTGAACAAACAATGGGGAGTCAGGGTAGGAGAAAACTCCCAATCTCCTGGTGGAGAGCAGTAAGGAAGCAGTTTTGTTTATGTCTCTAGACAATGGTGGAGAGCTTCCTAGGGACTGAAAGAATGCAGGGCTTTATTAACTGAGAACAGACACTGAAAAAGGTTCATAGGGTTTATAAAACATGTTAACTATAAAAATTAGAAAAGGCACCTTGGGGCTATTTTAAAAATAATTAGATGTGTAAGTCTTTGAGTTTGGTGCCAGCAGGCTTTTCTAATGGACTAAGGTTTCTGTGAAGTAAAAAATCCACATGACCATTATACAGAGCTCATCTTTAGCTTATTTATATACCAACTACCAAGTCCTACCAAAGTCCACATTTTCAAATCCATGAGTCTTGTTACTGTGTCATTATAAGGAATCTCAGTAATATTTAAAGAAGTACATTACATATCCTATTCAATGTAACTTCTTTGCCTTGATTCAGAGAAATTGTTCTCTGATTTTCTATGACTATATTGACTGGGAAATTTCAAAATCTTTTGAAATTTCTGATTGATTCATAAATATTAGAATATGCAGGTTTCCATCTGGAATCTCTCTGTTTGCATTCCCCCCACTTTATCTATCAATGGATCACATCTAACTCAAATTATGTATGTGTTTTTAGTTCTATTGAAATTTTTTTCTATTTCATTTATCTCTACTCAAACATTTGTTAATTCCTTCCTTCTAGTTTGGTCTTGATTTTCTAGCTCTTTCAGTTTGGAAGTTAATTCTCTAATTTGAAGTCTATGGGGGTCCAGTGGGTCCTGGGGCCTGGCTCCCCCTTCTTAAGGGAAACTCACTTTGACCCTACTCTTGCAGACAGTATTTAATTAGGTCATGCTTTTTTATCTATTCTGCCAAACTCTGCCTTTTGACTGGAGGGCTTTCATTCATTTACATTTAAAGTCATTACTGATAATGCAGGACATTCTTCTGCCATTTTGTTAATTAGCTTTTGTAAGTATTAAAACTTCTTTTCCCTCAATTCTTCCATTAATACTTAGCTATATGATTATTTGAATTTTTGTCAAACCATTTTGAGTCCTTCTCTTTTCAATCTGGGTATATTCTTTCATCTATTTTAATTGTGGTTATCATGGGGTTAAAATTTGACAATTTAAACATGTAACAATCATATTTGACTTGATACCAACTTGAATTCAAAAGCATACACATATGCTTTTCCTATCCCTCCACATTTTAGGAATTATCACCACTTACATCTTTGTACATTTTATGTACAAAATCATAGTTTTATCATTAATTTTTATGCATTTGCATATTAACATCTGTAGCAAGTAAGAAGGGGAGTTTCATACCAAACAAAACAATACAATAATACCGGTATTTATAATTACTCAAATGTTTCCCTCTATGGTATGTCTTTATTTCTTTATGCTGCTATGAGCCCCTCCCTAGAGTCCTTTCCTTTCACTAATTTACCAGCCTTTTCCTCATGCTCCACCCTGGATGCCATAAGTGTTCTTTTGGTGTCCAGAGTTTCAAAATAGATATTTCAGACAGTGTCTGCCTGTTTAATAGTTGTTTTGATGGAAAGACTGAATTCTACAGCATCTACTCATCAATCTTCCGGCTGTACTCTATATTGGAATTTTTGAAATCTAATAACAATAGCAATAAATGGAACCAATCTGAGGAATCAGGGAAGTTGACTTTTGATTTTCTGAGTAAAATAGCAGGGGATTCCAAAGTCTGGTTATTGACAGGGATAAGATTTGTATGTATGTGTATAAGTACTTAATATCAAAACTAAACTGCTGCAAATTTTTTCATTTCAAAAATTTAAAAGAAAAATTGTGTACACTATATAGTATTCCCATATATCACCCCACCACCAACACCTTACATTATTGTTACATGTTTGTTACAAATAATCATAATATTACTGTTATCTATATTCCATACATTATATTTGGTGTATTTTTCCCACACCATGGGAAACTAACATCATGTATTAGCATTTACTAACATCATGTATTAGTATTGTGTATTTGTTATAGTTTATGAGAAATTGTTCTCATATATGTACTGTTAACCACAGTCCATCTTTCACAATGGGGTTCACTGTGTTAGTTTCCTGCCTTATACAATTCACCAAGGTATACACTCAATAGTTCTCAGTTTCATCACACGGTTGTGTTCTCCTCAGCTCAGTCCATTTCAGAATGTTTTCATTACTCCAAAGGAAAAATCCCATGTCCTCTTATACTCCCATGATTGACCCTTAGCATTGATACAGTACCTTCTTTGTCTTTGCTGTAAAAATATTACAATATTACTGTCAACTATAGTCTATATGTTACATTAGTTGTATTCCCATATATCCCCATATTCTTAATAACTTGTAATAGAGGAACAATTTTGTATTTATACTTGTAACCACAATTATCATTCACCACCCAAATGACAGCGCTATAAATTCCCTAAATTATCCTCTATGTTTCTTTCAATTGATATTAACATCCCTAGACTACCCATTTCAGTCATGTTCACATTTATAAATCAGCAGTGTTAGTTATACTCACTATAATGTGTTACTATCAACACAATCCATTTCCACTTTTACAATCCACCTTCTTAAGCATTCTACATACATTTAGCATTGGCTCCCCCTTCTCAAACCACATTCTATCTCCTAGTAACTTATACTCTATAGTTTAAGCCTTGCATTTATTCTTCATATTTAGTTCATGTTAGTGAGATCATACAATATTTGTCCATTTGTGTCCAGCTTATTTCACTCAACAATATCCTCAAGTTTCATCCATGTTGTCATATGCATCCTGACTTCATTTCTTCTTACAGCTGAATAATGTTTCCTGCATGTATGTACCACATTTTTTTCATCGATTCCTCATGTGATGGACATTGGGTTGTTTCCATCTCTGAGCAACTGTGAATAATGCTGCTATGAACATGGGTGTGCAAATGTCTTTTTGCATCCTTACCTTGAGTTCTTCTGAATATATTCCTAGAAGTGGGATTGTTGGATCATATGGCAGTTCAATATTTAGCTTCTTGGGGAACCACCAAACCATCTTCTACAGAGGTTACATTCCCTCCAACAGGGAAGGCCGGAATTTTGGGGGATGGTGTTAAATCTGTAAATCATTTTGGACAGAATTGACCTTTTAATACTACTTAGTGTTCCAATCCATGAACATGGAATGTCCTTCCATTTGTTTGATTTCTTTTAGCAATATTTTGTATTTTTCTGAATACAAGTCCTTTATATTCTTGGTTAATTTATTTCCTAAATATTTGGTTCTCTTATTCACTATTATAAATGGAATTTTTTTCTGATTTCATTCTAATATTGCTTATTGGTAGTGTATGGAAATGTTACTGAATTTTGTGTATTAATCTTGTATTCTGCCATTTTGCTGAACTCATTCATTAATTCTGATAACTTTGTGTAGACTTTTTTTTCTGAATTTTCTAGGTATAGAAAATTATTGTCATTGTATAGTGAAAGTTTTACTTCTTCCTTTCATATTTGGGTGCTTATTATTTCTTTTTCTTGCCTATTGCTCTAACTAAAACATCTAGCACACTATTAAAGAACAGTGGAGACACTGGGTATCCTTTTTTTTCCCCCAAATATCAATGGAAAGCTATCAGTCTTTCACTGTTGAGAAAAATGTTAGCTGCAGGTTTTTCATATACACATTTTACCACGTTAAGAAAGTTTATTTCCATTCTTATATTTCAGAGTGTTTTTGTTAATAAAAGACACTCTTATTTCTCTAATGCTTTTTCTGGATCAATCAAGATGATCATGTGATTTTTCTTCTTCAAATTATTAATGTTTTGTATTACACTATTTGATTTTCTTGTGTTGAGACACCCTTGCATACCTGGGAAAAACACCACTTTGCCATGGCTTATAATTCTTTCAAAGTGCTTTTGGATTCACTTAGCAAGTATTTTGTTGCAGATTTTTTCATCTATATTCATTAATTGGTCTTAATTGTCTTATTTTGTAGTACCTTTATCTGGTTTTTGTATTAGGTTCAATGATTTGTAAAATTCACCTCCCTAGCCATCTGTCCCTCTTCTTTTAATTTTGGGGAGGTATTTGAAGGCTGTTTGAATTTTTTGTAATGCGTTTAATGAGGTTTTCTATTTCTTCTAGGGTCAGTGTAGGTTGTGTGTTTCTATGAATTTGTCCTTTCCATCTACATTGACTAGTTTGTTGGTGAACAATTGTTAATAGTATCATCTTTTGAACTCTTTTGTGTCTATGGGATCAGAGGAAATGTCCCCCTTCTTATTTCTGATTTTATTTATTTTGCACCTTTTCTGTTTTTTTTCTGGCTTAGGATTGGTCAATTTTATTGATTGTCTTGAATAACCAACTTTTTAAAATTTTTATTGTTTTTTATTCTCAATATCATGATTATCTGCTCTCATCTTTGTTATTTCTTTCCTTCTGCTTGTATTGGGATAGTGTGCTGTTCTTTTTCTAGTTTCTTTAGGGTTGCAGTTAGTTTCTGTGATTTTAGCTCTCTCTTCATTTTAATGTAAGTTTTTAGAGCTTGTAAATTTCCCTCTCAGCACTACCCTTCACTGTATCTCAAGGTTTTTATCTGTAGTGTTTTCATTTTCATCTTTCTCAAGATATTTCCTGATTTTTCTTTCAGTTTTTTCATTGACAGACTGATCATGTAAGAATGTGGGGTTTTTAATCTCTCTATATTTGTGAATTTTCCATTTTTCTGCCTGATATTGATTTCTAGCTTCATTCCATTATCATCACAGCAAGTGTTTGTATAATTTCAATAATTTTAAATATAATCAGACCTGTCTTGTGATTCTACATATGGTCTCTCCTGGAGAAGGATCCTTAAGCCCTTGAAGAAAATGTATATCCTGCTGTATTGAGGTTTAAGGTTTTATAAATGTGTCTTAGGTCTAGTTCAATCATCATTATAGTCAAGCTCTCTGTTTCCTTACTTATCCTCCCTCCAGATATTCTATCCAATCCTGAGAGTGGTGTATTGATGTCTCCAACTATTATTGTAGAGACATCTATTTCTCCCTTCTGCTTTGCCAGTGTGTGCTTCATGTATTTTGGGGCACCCAGGTTAGATGCATAAATATTTATGATTGTTATTTATTCATAGTGAATCACTCTTTTATCTTCTACTCTTATAACAATTTGGCATTTAAAATCAATTTTCTCCAATATAAGCATTGCTGCTCCTGATCTTTTTGTTTACTATTTGTGTGGAATATCTTTTTCCACCCTTTCACTTTCAGTCTATTTGCATCATTGGTCTAAAGTGAGTCTTCTGCATACTGCATTTGGATGATTCA